>BQNB010126358.1:0-19615 GCA_026074375.1 Tanacetum coccineum
AGTCAAGGGGGGGGGGAGGTTGGTCTTGGGAACAAGATGAGTAAAATGAGGAGTCTTGGTCAAAGTAACATAAACTAGTCTAAGCCTTTATGAGTTGTGTTTATTTGTTCCCTAAAGAGGGAATCATCCCACGAATTTAAGTAGAAGGGGGGAGAAAAAGACTACTAGTTGGTTCTTGTTATTTTATGTAAGTAACTTGTATTTACTTGTAGTTAAAATGTGTAGTTTAGTTTATAAATGTATAACTTGTAATGTATAGGTTTTAGTTAGTTTATTTAATGAACCATATGACTAACAATGTTTACTTGGATAAAGTTTAATAAAACTTTAGGTATTGGGTATAAACATAGGTATTTGTTGAAGCGTAGAAAAGTTTTGGTGGTTCCGTTAATGCCTAAACGTATTTTATTGCGAAACGTAAACGTTTTACGCAACCAATAAAAATAAAATATAAAAAGTTTATTATTATTTTCGTAAAAATAATATATTGCTTGCTTGACGAAAGCTTTAATTCGTTTGGTGTCCGTTTACGTTAATTATTGATTTTTAGCTTACGCGATTTAACTTAACTATTAAAATTAAAAGCGAACGCGTACGAGAAAAAAAATAAATAGTGAATTTAATAGCGTCGTACATTGATAAAAAAATACGGATTGTTACAGTATTTGGTTTAACTTTTTAAGTATAACAATGCAAATATATAATTGTTTCGAAATATTAAAAAATGAATAATCATTTAACAGTAAAACGGTCACACGATCATGAGTTTATAATTTCTAAAACATGGCGTCTAACGACTAACAAGAATGGAATAGAAAATATTTGAATATCTTTGAATGCTGCAAATATATATCTACCTTATATCCATGTAATTCAAAAGCATAAACAGAGCAAAACCTGAAACATTTTGTTTGTTTCGTTCTCCAAACACGATCCTCAGGAAAGTCCACCAATATTCTGCAAAAAAGGCATCTGATTAGACGGGTAATGTAATGCCTTAAAGAGTTAATATAGATATAAGGAGCATGTTTTACTCCGTATAAAGTAGATGGTAAAGGAGTGATTATCCACGACGTACTGTGTCGAATGATCTTTTATATCAGAGTGGGATGTTCATTGGAAATACCATAGTACTTATCAACATTAGATAACGAATCTTCAGTCAATAAACAGGCATGGTCATGTCTGTCACTATGTGCAATATGAATACTGAAAAGTGAGCTAAATTTTAGTTACATAAGATCCTTATTTTGACAATAGGACACTATCCTAAAACTATGTACCAAAACTGAAAGTTCCAATATTCATTTTAATCCTCCAAAAGTAATGAGCCTATTGAGACAATCCTGAAATGCTTTCAACATAATTTTCTCCTGTGCAGCAAAGGTTTCATTCACTATTTAGCAAATGTTTCATTCACTATTTGACCATTTGGAAGCTGAGAAAACACGTGCAATATTTCTTTAAACATCATGTGTTTCATCATCAATCGAGGTGAACACGTGATTAATCTGATCATATTATCTACTGAATGTTACATGGTAAAACCGATTTAACCATTTCAATCTAACCAAAAAAAGGTTACTAATTTCATTAAGGCCAAGCAGTTGCAAACACTGTAGGCATTCAGAAATCTCAAATAAGACACTAAAGATGTGAATAAATCGTTACCCATGGCTTCTTTGTTTATTCAGGAAGATGATGTTGTCGCTGATGGTAATAACTTTCTTATTTTAAATGCAAAAGAGCTCAAGCTCAAATGTAACATGTTTTAGAAAAGAAACAATGGTCTTTAATGTAAATAACTTTAAACAACCCTACCCATAAGTTTCCTTAGCTGATCAATGGTCGCATAGGCATCACAGATGGATAACACTATGATTTCATAAAAACTGGGATACCTAAGTTTTCCAACTAAGCATTTACACAGGTCATAACCACAACGTAAAGGAAGGTTTTGAATATATTGTATTTGGTTGTTGTCATTCCAACCTCATAAAATCCGCTCTTAGCACCCTTGATAACCACTCATTTGCTGGCGTTGCATAGCACATATAAGAACCACATTTCTGACCCTATTTGCAATTTAGGTGGTTTGTCTGGTAATGAAAAGTTAAGGGAAAAGTATATTACAGCATCTCTAAATCGTGAATTTCTAAAATGATCGCACTGTTTCCTCTTGCTGGATCCTCTATTAATCTATGTTTCTTCTCGAAGCGGGCTAATAAAAAAAATAGAAAAATTCAATAATGAGAATATAGAATAATACCTTCTATACCATTCCCTAAAAAAACACAAGATGCCATTCGTCGTAGCCATTTCCCTTGCAAAATTCACGATGTCCCACTCTACATCTCATACGACATAACACAGATCAACACGAAAGCAATCAATCATATCTTCTAAATTCAAACTCGATGCTAATAATAAAGTTTTATTTCAACAAAAATATAACATCACCCCGAGGCACACACGATCCATAGCTAAGTAGAGAGAACATCTTTTGTAGAAAAAGTGAACCTCAAAAAGAGTCTACAATAATACAACCTATAATAAGATCGAACCATAAACCTGCAAAAAGAAGTCTACATTAATACTAACTATATAAATCAGCCATAAAAAAAGAACGCTTTGTAAGGTGAGAAAAAAGAGACCCTATAGAATATGGTACGCTCTATCGTATCTTTCTCTAATTTCACCTTATCAGAGACCGAGCCGGTGATTGCATCTTCCACATATCTTGCATAAACATTAGTACAACAAATTAAAAAACAGTAGATGGCGATAGCAGGCCCCAAAAATACAATCAGCACAACAAAACATGACACACAAATCTCATGCTTGATTAAATCAGAAATGCTTGGGTGGTGATCAAAGTTTTCAATCAAAATCGTCTGCACCGGGTCAGTATCTATCTTGATGCCAAACCCGATGATTTAACTAATTCCCAATACAAAAAAGAACGAAGTGTCTGCAAATTCAACATTAAGTGCAAACTTTTTTCTCAACAACATATAAAAATACTAATGTTCATTCTGATATAAACCAAAAACAACATTAAACAAAACACATTAAACCTAACAATATCACAATATCCTAAATTTATGTAAAAAATAAATGAGAAAAAACCTTTATGGGGTTGAAGTACAGGGCACAACTCATAATTGTTTTAGACATGTTGTTGGTTCATATCAGACGCACCTCAAATCTTCCTGCGCCTAATTACAAAAACGAATCAATACCATAAACTTGAAAAAAAATTGAAAACAAAAAATCTTACACAAATTAGATGGCCGATGAAGCTGTAGATGTTGTTGGTATGAGATGGATATAGGTTTGTGAATCCGTGGAAGAAAGATAGAGGGGGAGAGAGAGAGAGAGAGAGAGCGAGAGAGAGAGAGAGAGAGAGAGAGGAAGAGAGAGAGAGAGCGAGAGCGAGAGAGAGAGAGAGAGAGAGAGAGAGAGAGAGAGAGAGAGAGAGAGAGAGAGAGAGAGAGAGAGAGAGAGAGAGAGAGGGGGGGGGGGGAGAGACACGTATATGAGGAGTGGGTATTATGTGACACGTATCTGAGAAATATTTAATGGAAAATCGGGTCAGTTCTCCGGCAAACATCAGGTCAATTGTCCGATGGTTGACCCATCGTCGGGAGGATTCCGGCGGTTTGGTTCGGGTTGCATTTAATGCTCATGACCCGTAGCATTCATAAGCATTTATGGCAAAACTGTTGCCTTTTAATTAAATTAAAAATACGTAGTATATAATTGTGAAATGTTACATGTTAAATTTATGTAGATTAATAAAATATAAAGTGGTATGTTAATTTTCTGTAAATTATACAAATGTAAAAACGTCGTTTTTGGTCACAATCAAATCCAAACACTAGATTTCATAATCATGTTTTGTAAACGCTGATTATTTAATTATTCGTTTCAAAACACATAATATATTTTCAATAAGCAACCCAAATACCCCCCTAAATTTATTGATTTGCTAACAAGAACATTTGAGTATAGGACACATTTAGAGGCTGTTTGATAGCCACTTAATAAGCCCACTCAGTGTTAACATCCTAATCAGTCAGCACCATGTTTGTTTGATAAAAAAATATCATCCACTTAATCATTCCGTTGGGCTTTGAATCGTTAAGCATGAAATACTTCCGAAATCGTTCACTAGCAGAAATATACATTATTTATATTAGGTAGTCCCACATTTTAGATACTTTTATACTCATATTTTGTTTGTTACATTAAAATATTATAAACCAATCTTGCCTACACTCTTGTATTTGTTTTATATGCAATAATTTATCAACATAAGTTTATTTATCTTGATTGCTTAACATGGATCCAACGTGAAATTCTAATCCCATGACTTATCCAATTCGAAATTTGTTGATTTTTGTACATAAGCGCAATCATAATTCTAACCATACGAACTGATATTATTACCCAAAGCTAATTATTTCAAAACAAATAATCTATATTATAAAAAAAATCTTATAAAAACTAATAGGTGAAAACAGTCATTAATCACATGAATTGTAACATGAATTTATTAGAGTCGGATATATTTATTCAGAATGCTTGCCAAACAACATGTTTTAGTTCAGAATTAATTTGATTCAGAGTCTTCAAATCAATCAGAGCCTTTAAATCATTCAACACTAAATCATTTTGTTTTATCAAATAGCCCCTTAGCACTAAGCTTGGATGATTTGAAAGACTTCGTCAAACTACGGTCAAACTACGTGCATGAGGGAAAACAATAATGGGATATCTAATATCTAGCAATTAAATTTAGTGATTTGAGAACAAGAACATTTGAGGGTGTCGCTTTTGGATTTTTTGGTAAAACGATACATAATGTTAGAAACAAAATCACTAAGTTACTAACCATATCTTAAAAGTTCTCACACACAAATTCGGTTGATTATTCTTATTGGTCATTTAAGCAAAAAATACGAAACATCTTTCTCAATATATCTGAATAATAGAGAATTTTGTAATTAACTTATTGTTAAGTTGTCAATGGCCCTAACACCTTAGCATTTCCCTATAATTTAACAATGTATCAAGTAGTTTGATACGAACCTGCTAGGGGTTGTATCGGGATAGAGCACCACTTTTAGCGTGTGCAAGCTCCTTAAGAAAATAGAGAAGAAGAAGAGATTTATTGTTCTTTAACTTCATTGATTTATTTATTAATAAATGATTTGGTATATATACCGAATAAAAGACATGACTTGGATCACAAGCTAACTACAAGATAAACATTGACTCTGACACTTTTTTAATACGACTCAAACATTGACTTTTGACACTTTCCTAATATGACTCAAACACATATCCTAAACATAATAAGCTATGAACCAAGGGCGTAACACTCCCCACTCATTCGAAACCACCTTGTCCTCAAGGTGATGTCTAAAAAAAATATGATTCCGGGATCCCAAATTGTTATACCCCGATCGCTGCTAAATGGTGCCAAGATATTTGGTTCTCCTTCCCTTTCAGCATCTCTCTCCACCTTCCTATCTTCCGATTCATTATCTAACTCCTTCCAATTTTCTGAACTTTTCTGTTCCAAAACTCTTTACAAAGCATCAGACATGTCTCCTTTTTGAAACTCCTCCGGAAGGCCGGTCACCACCTCACTTTCGGTACCGTATCCAACCAAAAAAATGAGTGCATAACCATTACCGTTGTCCACTACTTCCTTCGTAAGTATCTCCGGACCTGAAGTTTCTAACTCTCACCACCATTGTTGCCAAAGGTGTCAGCGAAAAGTGGTGGTTTGGTGTTATCAGCTTCTTCAAGATTTGAGAACTGTATATATAGTTGACAACAACCCTCATATATATTACAGCCCTGTAACGAATTTCTTGGAGCTATGACATTCTTGCGTGATTGAAACTAAAAAAATGCTTGAAAACCAACTTATTTCTAAAAGATGACGACTTTCTCGACATACCCAAGAGGAGATAATACTTGATGCTGAACTTCCACAGTAATAGGGTATATCATGTGATGAATCGTAACCAACATAATACGATTAGGCTCGTACCCTCTTCCTTGAGTAGTTTGCTCAAGATCTTGAATGTGTACCCTTGCGGTGAGTTCGTTTGGTTTAGCGATGACTATGGTGGACCACTCGTCCTCAAAACGGGCCTCGACGATACAGGCTAAGAAGAATGCTTCTCCTAAAGTTGTAGACATTGATCTGAACAGTCCCCGTTGTAACTCCAGTTTAAGTCCGGAGATATAAAACGATTTAAGTAAGTTTGCAGAGATACCCGTTAATCGATTTGCAAGTATCACAAACTCATTCTCATATTCGGCCACCGTACCCATTTGCAATAGCTTAGATAGTGCGTATTCCGCGTTTCGATCGTTGCCACCTGATGCTATGAATAGTAGCTCAAAGAAAAAAAATGTTTTTTTAGGACTGATGAACAGTAACTCGCAGATCAGATTTTTTTTCTGCGATGAACAGTAACCCCCGATGAATAGTACTCGGTGAATAGTAACTCCGATGAACAATAACTTTTTTTTGGAAACCTAAATCGAAAACACCCTCAACAAGAGCTCTCAACGAAAGCACCAGTTGATACGACCCTGCTAGGGGTTGTATCGGGATAGGGCATCACTTTTAGCGTGCGCGAGCTGCTTAAGAAAATAAAGAAGAAGAAGGATTTATTGTTCTTTAACTTCATTAATTTATTTATTAATAAAAAACATGGCTTGGATCACAAGCTAACCACAAGATAAACATTGACTCTGACATTTTCCTAATACGACTCAAACATTGAGGGTGTGTTTGTTAAAAGTAACAGTAGCTGTGAGCAGTAGCTGTGAGTAGTAGCAGTGAGCTGTAGCTGTGAGCAGTAGCCGTGAGCAGTAGTTGTGAGCAGTGGGAGTGAGCAGTAGCTCTCACAGCTCACCGCTCCTTTGTCAAAGCTCCTTATATAAGCATTGAAAAAATAGATTTCCTAAAAAATAGCAACGCTCACCGCTCATTTGCCAAACGACTAATAAAAATCAAAACGCTCACCGCTCCTTTTGTCAAACAAGCACTAAAAATCAAAATGCTCTTACTCACCGCCCTAAAAAGCTCCACCACCGCTCCGTGCCAAACATACCCTGAGTATGTTTGGAAGACAGCTTTTAAGAGCATTTTTAAGCAATTAGCATTTATCATTTAACATTATTATTATAAAGCTCGTTTGGAAGAAATCATTAGCATTTATAAAGTTATAAAAACGCTAATTGCTCATTGCTCTTTGAATAAGCATTTAGCATTTAGCATTTAGCGTTACGTCATTTTACACATTAAAATTAAACTTATAGCTATTCTACCAAACACTTTTATAAATTAAATTGCTACTGCTAACTGCTACCACTAGCTTCAACAAACACACCCATTGACTTTTGACACTTTCTTAATATGACTCAAACACATATCCCAAACATAATAAACTATGAACCAAATGCGTAACATAGTTTTAAACAACCAAGCTTAAATTATTAACGACACTCTCACATGGCGGAGTAAATGTTACCACATGGAAATTACAAATTCATTTCCCTTGGTCATGGCGAGTAATGCTCCACCAAACCGGTAACCAGTCAGTCGATGCATGACTACTACTATTATACTCGTAATGATATCTTCTTCGATCTCTTACGATTACAATACAATCGGTAACCAATTTTTTTTTTTTTGAACGGCAACTTTATTAAAATACTAGCCCAAGAGTAGAAAGAAAAGACATTAAAGAATAAGTAGGGGTTCTTTCTAACCAATACTCCCAAGAAAAAACCCTATTACATCTACTAGAACACCATAAAAAGGACCAAGAAACAATGTAACCAAATCATACCCACCTACAGTATTATTTACTTTTTTATTCATTTTCTGCCTTTCTTTAATTTAATTTTCTTTCCTCATTTGCTTTCTTTATTCACCGGTCATTAACAACTATCATAATCACGAACTAAAGTTGACTGAACATAAGATTTTATTTTTCTTAATATGCAAGAACGCCTCTTTTTCTTCATACCCACCCACTTACGGTATAATTTATTTTTTATTCATTTTCTGCCTTTCTTTAATTTAATTTTCTTTCCTCATTTCCTTTCTTAATGAGGTTGGTTATCAAGACCCTTTAAAAGTGTTGCTAAGACCTCTTTTAAAAAGTTTTATTTTATTTTATTTTATTGTATTTTTATTTTTATAATTTTGTTTGTATTATAAAATTGTGAAATAAAAAAATAGAATGGAAAATATAGGGTTTGATAAGTCAAAAGCAGTAAACATAAAAAATACGAGACATGGAGTTGTCTTATCCTGTTAATAAAATGAGTAAAACTGTCGGAAAAAATGCGGAATAGAAGTTATAAAGTTTTATAAGTCAAAACATGTAAAATGTGAAAAATACAGAACGAAAAAACATAAAAAAATTGTGTTGTCCTGTCAATACAGCGGGTATTAAGGGGTATTGGTGATAGGGGGTAGCAATAAAATGACCCTTCTTAATTCAACAGTCGCATACAACACCATAACCACCAACTAAAGTTGACTGAACACAAGAAATATAAAAAGAAATCACCCCAACGTGAGTAAAAAGAACCGTAACAGTAATCAAATCGATGAGAAAATTGTATGCCGCACGATGTTGGCCCAACCAAACACACGACTTTTATTATGGAGCTGATGCATGACGTTGTTCGGGGCAAAAGACGACATAACTATGGCGTGCGGTGGTTAGTATGGGGCGTTTGTTTCGGCTTATGTAGCTGGCTTATGGCTTATTTGAGTTTGAGCTTATGTTTGTTAAGCTCACTTTTTGTGGCTTATTTTGAAACTTTTCGGCTTATATAATTTTATTATGTCATAATAAAATTATATAAGTCGAAAAATCATATACGTCAATATATTGCTCGAAATTATATTTATGCTATAATATTAAATTATATAAACTATTTTCGGCTTATATAAACTTTTTTAAAACTATTTTCGGCTTATATTAAATTATATAAACTATTAAATTATATAAACTATTTCACCGAGTACTTGGATTTTTAGCACTTGGATTTTTCGAGCACATGCTAATAAAAAAGTTTGGTAAAATAGATAAGTTTATAAAACAAAATAGTTTATATAATTTAATATTATAGCATAAATATAAACTTTTTAAAAAGTTTATTATAGTCTACGGCCTAATTAATAAGAGTATGTTTCTTTTTTATTTCCTTGGATTTTAAAATTTTGTTAAGTACTTTCATTAAAGTGAGATAATTCGCTTGAAGCAATAAGGCTTTTTGGCATTACAGGTAGGGGTGTTATCGGGTCGGGTTGTCGGGTTATCGGGTTGGTCATGTCCGGTTGATTCGGGTTTCGGTGTCTTTACAATATTGACCTCCTAAACCCGGACCCTAATATAATCCCATATCGGTGTTATCATGTTGGGTGGAATCGGGTCGGGTTGAATGGGTGGGGTGTCGCTGGTTTTTGTTATCGGGCTTTGAAACAAGTAAAAGAAAATTATAGGTGCGTTTACGTTTTTTTTAAAAGACTTGGGCATGTCTCATGAGACACACGAAGTAGCTAAAAGAAGATTGTTAGATAATTTGTAACTTAAAACTTTAGAACCATTTATCATAGTTAATTTCAGCATATGCCAAGATTAGAAGCTACAAAGGAAGAAAATAGGATACACACTTAGTTTCCAAGACCAAAACTTACAACGAGTTTGCTCAGAAATGAAACACAACATTTCTTAGTCAACAAACTTGCATACTTATATATACCTTCTACAGTGCAAATATAATGTGTTTTGTGCTAAAAGAATTCCATTTGCAGTTGATTATTAATAGCCATTATCTTAAAATGAAAAAAAAAATACAACATAGGCTTTTACAGTTATCGGGTTGGTACCAGAACCCGATAAGCGAGTTAAAATAAACCATTACCCGACCCTATAAGGCTATCGGGTTGGTCGGGTTGACCCGATAGACCCGATAAGCCGAGTTGGACCCGAATGAACCCGACCCTATAAGGCTTTATCGGGTTCGGGTCGGGTTCGGGTTCGGGTCGGGTCGACCCGTTTGACAGCCCTAATTACAGGAAATAACATTACCAATCATATACTACATTATAAAGCATTTGAGACATTCTGTATTTTAAAAATCTGAAAATTCAGACTTTTCCCCATTCTTTTTATGAAAATATCATTTTTAACAACAAACACATCCATCTAATAACAACCTTGTAACAAAACTTTTTGTTATGTGAAAAAAATCACTGTTATTTTTAAATTAAAATATCTTTTTATCTATTTACTTTTTTTATAATTTAATTTCACCGTATTTTTTAAAATTTTATGCTCTTTAATTCAACATCCATTTTAGTATATTTTTATTAATTTTTAGTTTTGTATTTTTAATGCATCTGAAACCGCTGCTTTGCACGGGTACCGTTCTAGTCAATTATAATATGTGCCAAGTACCACCGTCACCAATAACCGCCATCAAATGACTTAATAACTAGTGACAGCGGAATGCTTCCAGATAACATATTATCTGAAAGGCTTACATAACTCAATGATGTTAATTGACCCATTGACTCCGGTAACATCCCGGTGAAAGCATTGCTCGAAAAATCCAAGTACTCGAGGCTACTCAAGCTGCCAATCCATTGTGGGAATTCACCGGTTAACCCATTATTCGCTAGATTCATGTAATTTAGTGACAAACTACTTTGATACCTCTGTAATACACGGGCTTTTTTAATATTTATTTACAGTTTTTTTTAATTTTTATTAACTAATATTATATTAAGCATGAATTGATCTTTTAATCACTTCTCTTAACCGTAAAGAAATCCGACTAAAGCTTGCATAGCTCAGACAAAAAGCCCTTTGAGTCTTCAAAGTAAATATTAACTACTTTTTATTTCAACTTGAACCATGCAGAATTCTTTTACCCAAAAATAAAACCATGCAAAATTCTCCAAAACTTGTTTGAAAGCATATAAGCGAAATGTTCTACTAAAAACTACTCTTCTAAACTGGCTCACAAGCGGTTGTTGTGTCTTCAAGCTAGTTTAATTAAGAACCTTGTAGGATAGCAATGAATACAGTCAACTTTCTCGTAGCCAAGTTTCAAATAATCCATGCATGTAAGGCATGGATTAAATTTGATGCAGGATGAAGCATCCGAAATGGACACAAAGTTAAAACCACATAATCTTGTTTCGTATTAACTAAGAGAAACACCAACCTTATTAGATTCATACATTTAAATAGGATTCATTTTTTGCCATATTGTAAGAGCTCTTAGTAAAAAGCCTAGTTTAAGACCTTCAAATAATATAACATCGATGCACCAGTAAAAGGCCTCAATTTAACATAGGTCGTACATGAACCAGGTATGATGCATAGAAAGATTACAACAAATAATTCACATAAAAATACCGGAGCACCTCTAATATCATAATCTAAAAGTAATTATTATATAAGGGTTTTAGTCGTAGAATAACAATAAACTTTTTTAAATGTACCGATTTGATACATGTATTCTTAAAAAGTTGTACAATATCAACAAACTTTCATAAGTGTTCTATTCCGCACATTTTGATGACGTGTCATACCTGAAAGGCTGACATGTGGCACCATCTATAACGTGACACGTCATCAAAATGTGCATATTAGAACACTTATGAAAGTTCGTTTCTATTGTACAACTTTTTATGAGTACACGTACCAAATCAGTACATTTGAAAAAGTTCATTGCTATTCTACGACTAAAACCCATTATATAAGGTTGGACGGAGTGGAGGGAAACTCGCCGAGTGAGTTGCCACTACGGTTGTAAAACTCGCGCATGACATAGGAAGGAAAAAGATATCCAATGGTGACTGACTCACTAATGGTGATGGTGAGTTATAATTTTTAATGTTTTTTATTTGGTTTGTGAGTGTATGATACGCTAGGAGCTAAGGGTCCAAGGCGGACGAAGAGGGCGACGGTAGTTCCTTGTGGCATAAGGACTACGTATTGGAGTAGGATATCTATCATACATGTTTATGCTTATTTAGGATATGTTATTGAGTCGTGTTAGGATAAGTGTCAAAGTCATTCTAGGATATGTCTTCGTGTTTGTCTGGGATTATCCCATCGTGTCTATTTAAGCAACACAGATTAATGAAATCAATCAAGTTTTTAGTCAATCAAATATCTCTTTTTCTTTTCTAATTCTTAAGAAGCAAGCATATGCTAAAAGTGGTGCAATCTATCGATACTTCCTTGATTAGGTCGTATCAATTGGTGCTTTCATTGATACTATTCATCGTTATTGTTGATCGTTACTGTTCATTTGCTACTGTTCATCGATAAAAAAACAAACAACAAAATTTCATTGCAATCATGAATGAACAAACTGTGTGAGCGTGGCTTAAGAGCAGCAGAATCGAGCCGAAACATTAGCACAACAACATGCCGCGACTTTTTAGGTTCAGTTTGACGCGTTACACGAAGAGTTGCAGGTGACGCGAGGACTGCTCTAAACTCGACCGGGAGGCGGGGGTAATCAAGGGGCGTTGTTACCACGGTCCATGCGGTTGGACGTGCCTAAATTTACTGGAGTCGATCCCGATAGCTGGATCTTTTCCATTAACAAATATTTTTTGTTGCTTAATATCCCTGCTGATCAGCGTCTGAGAATCGTGGGTTTCAACTTGGAAGGTGCGGCGGCGGAATGGTTTAGGTGGATGAAAAGGAATGGATAGATTACCACTTGGGCTAGGTTTGAGGAAAGTGTGCGAAATCGTTTTGGACCATCGAAGTATGAAGATCCGCAGGGGGCATTATCGAAGTTGTTGCAATTGGGTACGGTTGAGGATTATCAACGTGAGTTTGAAAAGCTCGTAAATAGGGTTACGGATACACCAGAACTCTTGCTCTTCTTTTTCTATATCTCGGGGCTTAAACTCAACCTTCAACGCGAGTTGTTGGTGTCGAAACCAACCACATTGGGCGACGCATTCTCATTGGCGCGTATAACCGAAGCTAGGTTGGGATTCAAAGGCAGACCACACCCCGCTTAGGAGGATCGTCAACGGCAGTTAACACACCTAAGCCGCCTTTGTTACCAACCCCTAATACAAATTCCAAACCGCTTGCTATTAAGTGACTATCTTCGGCGGAGCGTCAAGAACGACTCAACAAGGGATTGTGTTTTAGTTGTGATAATAAGTGGGTACGTGGACATAAATGTTCGAGGAAGTTTTTGTTGTTAATGGCGGATGATGAAGATGACGCGGTCCAAAAATCAGAAGAGGATGCAGTTGAAAGCGGTGACATCTATATCCTTAATTCTTTGATTGGACATGGGAGTCCTCGTTCTCTCCAATTATGGGTAACGATTTGTTCAGGTAGTGTGCATGTTTTAATTGATAATGGAAGTACACATAATTTCGTTAGGCTCGATGTCGTGGAAAAAATGCATTTGCAATACAATCAACCAAGACTTTCAAGGTGTACATCAGGAGTGGGGAAACATTGTTGTGTGAGAATATTTGGTCACAGGTCGCGCTTAACATGCAAGGTTTGACAATAGAAGTTGATCTTTATGTGCTTCCAATGAAGGGGCCTGATGTGGTGTTGGGTATTCAGTGGTTGCAGAAATTTGGGAAGGTAACATACGATTTACGCACAACAAACCATGGAATTTAGCCTTGCCAATACTCCATATAGCTTGAAGGGGGAAGAGTCTCTACACATGAAACGGATTAGCCTTTATCATATGCAAGCATTGCTTGAGGCCGACGATATCTATGGTGTGTATGAAGTTCATAGTTTTTCAATGGTTACTGAAGGAATTACCACGTCGTCCAAAGTGGCGGAATCAACGTCTCCTGAGATCGAGCAGCTCTTAGCTTGATTTAATTCCCTATTTCAGGTGCCTACTACTTTACCTCCCCATCGTATAATTGATCATATAATCCATTTGCTTCCGAATACAAAACCAGTTAATGTTCGCCCTTATCGCTATCTGCATTGTCAAAAAGGCGAAATGGAAAAACTAGTTAAGGAGATGATGGAGCAAGGTATCATCCGATTTAGTCAAAGTTCCTTCTTTCTCCCGTATTACTTGTTAAAAAGAAAGATGGGAGTTATCGTTTTTGTGTAGATTACCGGGCGTTAAATGAGGTCATTGTTAAGGATAAGTTTCCTATTCCAACTACGAATGAAATGTTCGACGAACTTGGAGGAGCGGTTATTTTTACTAAGTTAGATTTGTGGATGGGGTATCATCATATTAGGATTTATGAGCGAGATGTTTACAAGACGGCATTCTGCATACATGATGGACACTACGAATTTTTGGTCATGCCATTCAGGCTTACCAACACTCCTTCTATGTTAGCCTTAATTATATTAAGTCAAACAAGAATGTTATCGGTCTTAGAAAGTCAAACTAGGTCTTGTATTGTAATAGGCTAGTCGGGTTCAACGGGCTTGGATTGTAATCTAATATTGTCCGTGTTTCGGGCTCAAAGCCCAAGTTTAGCCAAGCCCAGCCCGTTAAGAAAGCCCATGAGCCAACTAGAAGGCTAGGGTATAAAATCCCTTCACCTCACTTGGTGAAGGGTGTTGGTCATCAAGCAGCTGAGACAGTAACAACGTCAAATGAGCTGGATGTGCTATTCGGTCCTTTGTTCGACGAATATTTCAATGGAGAAAATCAAGTTGTTTTAAAGTCTTCCGCTGTCAATACTACTGATGCATCAAATAAACGTCAACAACAACCTGATTCAACTTCATCCACTTCAACTCTAGCCACAACTGTCACTGCTAATGGAAACTTCTATTTTGTAAATATTTTTATTCTCTCTTTATTTTTGATTTATAAAATTTTTGAAAAAGAAAATAGAAAAATATAAAACCTAGAAAAACAAAATATAAAATCAGAAAAATTTCAAAAATACCAAAAAGAATCTTCTCGACATGTCTCTTGGAATCGATAACATTTACGTACCTAGAAATGTTGATTAACATCGACACGGGCGTGTAAATGAAGTTCGAACAGGAGTTTCAAATGCTTTCAAAACATGTCATTTCTAAATTTTTCTCAATGACTTATGTACATTTCAGTGCATAACTCGGTCCCGAATGTAATAGGGAAGTGTACGCTTCAGTGCGCTTACTCTAAAATAGAAGAGAAGTCTTCTATCATGTTTTTAAAATCGTTGAACACAATTTTTCAAAAAGAACTTTCAATGTCAAATTGTCTACAATATACTTTATGGTATCTTTCTATAAAAAATGGTATTTGTTAAAATTATGTGTTCAACACTCTCTTCCGCGAATATTTTCAAAGAATATGAAGTACGTAGAATTTTCATTTATGTGAATCAATCTCTGAGGGTGAGCTGTATTTAAAACAAAGCCTTTAATGTGGTTTAGATACATCTCATAAATGTCAATTTTATGTATCCAAACACATTTGTTGAAATTAATAATTTGGAAACATATAATGTCATTTATTACATTTACATGTTTCACTAAGGCATCTCACTCCGTCTTCAACATTTTGTGGTGTCATATTCAATTTCATTCAATGCAAGTTATAATAAATATTGTTATCCCACATAAACTGTTGAAGGGTGAAGCTATCGAATTCTGAAATTCATGCTATAAATCTGTGGTACTAACTTTCTCACCCCATGGATATTCATGTCAAAATTATAAAGCAATTGTATTTACAAATACTAAGTGATTTATCATTTAAAATAAGGGGAAGAAAATATGTAATTAAAATATGATATCGACGAAGGATATTTAAGAACTCTAAATTGCACCTCTTTTCCTTCATGTGCAAACAATTTTCGAATCTCAGAGCACATTGTAGGGGAGTAATTGTAAAATAACAATGTCAGAAAATGGTTTTATGGTTCGATCTTTATATCCAACAACCTATTAATTTCATGACGATTTTGAAGTCATAAGGTGGTTAAGTTAGGAATAAGTCCGACGATCCAACTAGAACCGGAGGGATCTACCCAAGGACGCTCCATATTTAGAAATAACAGTCCTTAGGTATGATTGGAGATGAATGTGTATAAGGGAAGAATGCCGACTAAGATTGAGCTAACACTGGAACAATCACAACAAGGTGTTAGTAATGACGTCTTGGTAAGCATTGAAGGGGTTGAAGAATGAAAAAGAAATGTATGGATCAAGGAGGTGAGAAGGGAAAGAAGCCCTCCACGGACAACTTAGGCAGGAAACCGGCGGTCAACACATAATCCTATCAAAATCACAATGAAAGATTGTTGGATATGCATGAAGGTCGTCAAAGACCCAGTGAGTACAATGCACACCTTCCAATCCATTCGGTTTCTCATCAAGCAAAACTTGTCTCATTTGCCCATGGAGTATACACAACTTATCTATTGATATCTCACTCCGAGATTGTTGATATTGTATAGGTGGTAGTCAGCTCCACCCTCCGATTACTAAAACCAAAGTGCATAAATCGAGTCTAGAGCCAAGAGAGATCAAATTATAAATCTCATTAGGACACAATGTTCACAAACACTTGTGATGAACAGCCTTTAAAGTTCACAAGTTGAACAAAGAGTCCCTACCATTATCCTGAGATCTTGCCAAACATCCGAGTGATACTAAAGTATTCACAATGAAGATGGAAATCCTACTGACAATTGAGCCAAGCATCAACAAGCTATATGCGGTAGGTGACTATCAAGATTCTATATGAATCGAGCTTGTGATAACTGGATATCAATTTTGGTCTAGTAAATGAATTGACGACTTAATCAGAAAGATAGTAACTATCTGATTTACTCTTACCGTGTTGTCTGCTTTGAGACGTTCCGGTAATGAGAACTAGCAAGCATGGTGAATCTAATACATCTGTGTTCGAAACCCTATGCTTTGAGCTTGGAAACCCTATCAAGAGATTCTTTGAATCTACCTGATTACGGTAAGGAATTAACTACTAAACGGGAAAACCGGAGGTTAAAGCACCAAAAGTCAAGATGAATGATAAACGAGCCATATTCATCTTTTATTGCAAACTAATCTTATTTCAGGTTTAAGACCGACAGTGTTGCAGCCTATTCCAGGCGAAGTTCAGATTCATAAACCACAATGCTCTTGACTCAAGCTTTCAAGTCAATATTCAACCTCAAGATAGTTGATTATAAGCACAGATGTCAAATAGAATGTAACAAGTATGAGCAATGTGGTCAAGAGCACAAGTTGATCAAGGGAAGTCAAACAAGATGATTCAAGTCAAGGAATGGATGCAGAGATAACTATCTCAAGAAATTTAAAGTTCAAGATATAGGCTCAAAATCAAGATCACAACGCATAATGAACCAAGCCGTTCACAAACAGACAAGACCATATCAAGGCAAGCATAACGTCAAACATCATATCTTCGAATCCATCGTTGGTGGCCACAGAGAGTTTTAAGAAAGAGACCATCAACATGGGGGAGATTGTTAGCCTTAATTATAATTAAGTCAAACAATAATGTTATCGGTCTTAGAAAGTCAAAAATAGTCTATGTATTGTAATAGGCTTAGTCGGGTCTAATCATGCTTTGATTGGAATCTAATATTGTCCCGGTGTTTCGGCCAAAGCCAAGGGGTCACAAGGTTTTGACACCATCTGGGTGATTGTGGATCGACTTACAAAATCTGCTCACTTCTTGCCAATGAGGGAGAATGATCCATTGGACAAGTTAGCAAGGTTGTACCTGAACAGGATAGTAACGGAATACCCGTGTCAATCATCTGTGATCGTGATGGGAGATTCACATCCAATTTCCGGAAATCATTTCAGAAAGCTTTGGTTACAGATATAAGTATGAGCACTGCATATCCTCCTAAAACCGATGGCCAGAGCGAGAGAACTATCCAAACTCTCGAGGACATGCTACGTGCTTGCGTGATCGATTTTGGCAAGGTATGGGTTAAGCATTTGCCACTAGCCGAGTTTTCGTATAACAACAGTTATCACACTAGCATAAAGGCCGCACCTTATGAGGCACTGTACGGTTGAAAATGTCGATCACCGGTGTGCTGGGTCAAAGTTGGAGAAGCCCAATTGACTTGTCCGGAACTGATCCAAGAAATAACGAAAAAGATCGTCCTGATCAAGCAGAGGATGCAAGCTGCTCAGGATCGAAAAAAGAGCTACGTTGATCGAAAGTGAAAGCTGATGGAGTTCGAAGTTGGAGATAGGGTTATGCTCAAGGTCTCACCTTAGAAAGGGGTCGTACGATTCGGTAAGCGGGAAAAGCTAAACCCGAGATATGTCGGACCTTTCAAGGTGTTAGCCAAAGTTGGGAAAGTTACCTACAAGTTGGAACTTCCCTAAGAGTTGAGTAGAGTTCATCATACTTCCATGTGTCTAATCTGAAGAAATGTTACGCTAACGAACCATTGGCCATGCCGTTGAAAGGAATTCACGTTGATGATAAGCTCCAGTTGAGGAAGAACCCGTTGAAATCATGGAATAAGAGATCAAACGATTGAAGCAAAGCCAGATACCATTGTTTAAGGTTCGCTGGAACTCTAGGAGACGTCCTGAGTTCACCTGGGAATGTGAAGATTCGTTCAAACAAAAATACCCACAGCTTTTCACAAACCAGGCTACGTCATTCACTACAAGGTCTTAAGCTTTGAGGACAAAGCTCTTTTAACGGGTGGAGACTGTCACACCCTCAGACGGGGCCTGGACGGAATACGTGTCCGGAGGCGTGACTTTATTGAGCATCTCAAGTACAAAGCATAAAGAACGACCTCTAAGGGTACGTTTTTTGAAAAATAAACTCCGTTGCAAAGTTTTAAAATAATAATAATTAATTTTATACAAACGAATTAAGATTTAAAAGATTAAAAGTCAAAATGCGGAAGCTTAAATAAGTGTAATAACTATAATTTTAAAGACATAGATAAAATATCTGGTAAACCTGAAGCAGGCAAATAGACTTCACATAAGTCAAGCAACAGCATCCATGCTAAGCACCTGAGAAAAACATGCTTAAAACGTCAACATAAAGTTGAGTGAATTCATAGGTTTAGTTCAAACGTTGTTATAGTGGACCACAAGATATCAAAACGTATGTGATAGTTATAACAGATACAACTTCACCTAAAAAGTATTTACGTTGCACTAAGCTCATGACACTGAAGCTAATTACGCATGATAGCATGTACATTGCTTTAGTATTTGTTTGCCCTTCCAGGTGTCCGACCAAAGACAACCTAACCAGTACGACATGACATATATCCATTTATCGGGCGCCCCGTGGGTAGTGAGCGCTACTCACCCGGATAGGGATAATTAGTCCTAATAGATCGATTTATGCATTCGCGCTCCCTCGACCGGTCCTCCAGTCAAGAGATTGACAGTTCATGATAGTTCGGGTAGTAGTGGTCTAAAAGCTACTTAGGCAACACGTAAACAGGGAAAATCTTACGTAAAGTACTTGTGTCAAGTTTTAAAAAACAAGCAATGTTTCTCACCCCAAGTTATAAAACATTTAGTCAAAACGAGTAAAAGAGTGGGGCTATGAA
>BQNB010126359.1:0-15124 GCA_026074375.1 Tanacetum coccineum
CTTATTATAACTTATTATATTTTTAATATAACGCAAAAAAATTGACTTTCAGTTTTGACCCGTTATCTTGCGGTTTTAAAACTAACAAATCGCGAGGCAAAGTAAATCGGCATTCCAAACAACTTTCGTGTTTTGCCGAAAGGCTAAAACGGACTTGAAAGTGCTCAAATTGGCCATTTTCGAATCTGCCAGCTTTTAATATTTACCACAATGCTGAATTTTCTAGCTTAAAGTGTATATCTCGGCTTCGCTCTAGATTCTTCGTTATTAGGAGTTAGAGGCTCCATTTTATATCAAAACGATCGTAAAGATAAACTCTATCATATTTCTTAAAACAAAAATTAGATTTACAAAATCTCGTGCCTCGTTTTTCGTGTCAAAGTTTCTGCCCAACACTAAACGTTACAAAACGCGCCAAAATTCATTTTCGACATAAAAATCCATTCACGACACATCTAGAATGACCTATAAACAATATCCAATTTGCTCGATCAACCAACAACAAAATCTAAATTAATCGACGCAAGTTCGCTCGAATTTCATCACATGCAGTAATCGGAAACAAATCAAATCGCTAAAACAACTAGTAAACTAGTAAATAGAATACTTACAATGCTATTTAAAGCAAGATCGGACTCGAATAACTTTCGTCTCGTCCCCTTTTGTTCCTAGTCGTGACCTCGGACCAACCCCATAACCAAAATCGAACCTTTTTATTTAAAACCAAGCTTCCAATAACACTGATCTATCACTTTTACTACCATCTTTCAATCGAAAATGGTTAAATCAAACCCGAACTCTAATTTTTCAAATACCCATTTTATGTGAAATATTATTAGTTGGAAACGTAGGCCTTAATGAGAGGATTAATATTTTTAAAATAGATCGTTGTGCATGTCGTTTTTCCTGCGTATGGTGGCGGTGAAGTGGCGGTGACCGGTGATGGGAGTGGAGGAGCAAGACACACAGATTTTTGTTAAGAAAAAAATGGTATGTGTGTGTATTGGTGTTTATATAGGATGGCACTTTGGCCCTTTAGCACAATTAGTCCCTCCCTCTTTTCCTTATTTGATTTTTGACACATAAGCTTTTACCTTAACATATAACCGGCCACCATGGCTCAGGATTATACTTCCGTGACTAAATTCATTTCCGTCACACTTAATTTGGTTTAAAATATTTAATAAAAAAAATGTTAACTCACGTCAAAATAAAGTTTTGACTCGGTCTCGGCTAGAACGCAGGAAATAATGTCGGAGTCCAAAGAAATATGAATTTCAAAAAATATAAAATCAACGGGGCGCGTAATAAATTTTTATGAGGCCCAAAACGTTCAACGGTCGCGCGGTCAAACTTGGACTCGCACATCGACTAAAAATAATAATTTCTCAAATTCGTTCGTAATAAAATACGAAAATAATTATTCGCGACAATAAAATAAATTTTAAATGTCGACGTTCATTCTTATGAACTTATAAAATAATAATTATGACGTCGAATCCGCGACCGTCATACGCGTCGTAAAACTAGGGTTGTTACATTCTACCCACCTTAAAAGGAGCGCCGTCCTAGTGCTCGGTTCCACTTACTCGTCCTAACTTCACTCGCGGTGAAGCGGTCACTTTGTTATCGAATGGACTCACATGTTCCTACGAAACAAATACGCGAGATTATACTCACTTTGACTATTCCGGATGGAAAGTCAACAAAATAAATGGTAATTCATATCAATGAAATCAAAATTTAATTTCAATCGCTCTTTATCATAAGAGACAAAATACACCACGGAACGTATCCGAGAAAACATAAATCACGTCGTTTTTAAACGAAAGACTTTAAACGAAAGATAAACCCAAATCTTAAATTGGTGATTATTCCAACAAAACAAAGCGCACATCGCTACACAAACCAAAACATACGTCGGTAACAAAAACCCAAGCGTACGTTATCGCCCAAAACCAAAATACACGTCATCATCCAAAAACTAAAATACTCATCAAAATCTAAAACCAAGATACACGTCAATATCCAAAACCAAAATACACATTGCTAACCAAAACCAAAACATACGTGTCGCCCTCCCGGTCTCATTTAATAATGCACCACCGGTTGCGAAAATATTTCGGAGTACATATGACCCCATCAAACGTATTATATCACTATTACATATAACAACATAATCATATAAGCATATATTCGCATATTCGCCATTTTACAATGACTTTATATTCCGGCCTAGCTTTACTTAGGCACTTTACCAAACTTCCTCATTATTCACCTTAGCAACCAATCATGCTCGCTTATTATAAAGCCTTAGCAAAATAATCGGGCTTGCTTATAATGAAGCCTTAATAATACCACCGTGCTTGCTTACGATAAAGCCTTAGCAATATAGCTATTCTCACTCACATGGGTACATACCCATCCAATTCAAATTTCTCATTATACCGAGCTTGCTCGATAACCTATCTCTTTGACAATGACCTCAACTTAATAACGGTCGACTCCTAACCAATCATAGTCATGCTTGTGGTTTATCTCGCCACGAATGATTATAGACTTTCGGGATACTAATCCATGTTCACAGAAGACCTTTTGGGTGTGCGTACCCGTCTAATTGAACTTTCATTTATTTCCAGGCAAATATACCCATTCACTCACATCCTAAGCCACATCATGGGCTACGCAAAAGCGACATAAGCGCTTGTTAAAATTCAAAGCACATAACACGTAAAGCACATTTCTCACATAATTCCGCGGTGATAATCTCGCAAGAATACACATACAAGATCAAAACAATCGATAGAAATCAAGAAAAACAATTGAGCATAATGGACTTATTGCTCGTTGACGAAAAAAAATCAAAATTCCAACGTTTCCACACGGCGACTAGTACAATCGGCTCGGTCCTGACACATCGCATTACATCGTAGATGAATTGAATCATTAAGTCGAGAAAATCACTCACATTTCTAATTCAATACTGCTCGTCTTAAGGCATTGGCTACTTTGGTCGTTCCTCTAGAATGGGGATGGATGTCACCATTTTCTAGAGTCTCCAATCAATTCGCCTCTCTTTACGCACTCAAGTCGTCACGTCACGAAGTAAAGATCACTACACCTAACCGTAGGTCAGGGATCGTTTAGTGCCTTATTCTAATCCTTGACGATTAAAATACATTCGCACACTATATCACCACCACTTTTCATAACGGGGAAGAAGTTTTCTTCACGGTCTTCGGTTGACACAACACTAGCAACGCACATTGGATGTAGGAGAAGTCTTCTCCATTCCTCACTTCTAACCTCCTTCACTTCGGAAACCTTATGATCTCAAGAAGATCCCTACTCAGTGTCGGTATCCGGTTTCTTGGTACTTTACCATCCAAACTATCCCATCAATTATCTCATGATTTTCAGGTATGTCTACGCGTCCCCGTATAATGGCACTCTATACCTTTACTAATCCTAGAGAAATTATTGTTACACGACATGCGACATCTAATCCGGCCACACTTCAAGTCTTGCTACAACATGCATCCGTCCATAACCAATCTCCACTTCTGACTACCGATCTATATCACGAGGACCTAGACCTTATTACTTTTTCCAGACACACTCATTCCAGACAAACACCGTCGGCATTTTCTATCCGGAATGACTCGGTCATAACGACTAACATGAGACTCTCCATGTAGTCAATTAAAAACAAGATTACTTGCATAGGAATCCATCGTAGGGGTAAAAATACTTTTCTCTTTCGAGAAATCCAACTCGAACAATTTTCTAAAACTCGACATTTAAAAGGTGACAATTATTCGACATAGCGTGGTTCTCCCTAAATTATGCATGATCAAGTTATGCATAATTGAGGACCAAACGACGTCATGTCCATCCTCGTCGAAACGTTCCTTTTTCATATGCTACACGCGCAAGTTATTTTAAGAAAATTTGTTTGACACCACGGGGTCAGATTATGAAATTTGAAAACACATTTTCCATTGTTTACACAAACAGTTTATACAGCAAAATCGGTACAATTCGCGCAATGACATTTGTCCAACACACAAATTCGTTATTGCGATCCACAGTTTTAAAATAATCGATTTACCAAACATTATTTATCATAGTTTGGTCAACGGGTCTCGGCAAGTATCAAAAATAATACCCGCTCATGGACTATGCAAGCAAGTAATCAATAAACAGTGCAGACGATTCACCAGATGATTTCATTCTACACTCGAGGTCAAGTCTAATCTAGTAAATGTCCACTCAAAAGGCTACCTACATCCACTATATCACACAATAATCTTAACTAACTCGCCTCCTACTCCCCACCCTCCCCCGCCCCAATCTTTTCATAACCATAATAATAACAATAACATGGGTGATACACATACAACCAAAATTCCCCCAAAAGTTACAATCTTCGGTTCCAAGACCGATACATCCAATCATGATGATTTCTAAGTTCCTAATACAAGAATCCTACATATCCGAATGGCTGCGGTGTTTTACACAAAAAACAAATATACACCCAGCGCCAGGGGGGGGGACCTCACTAACTGGATCAATCTAGCAGTTTATTGATTATTACAATGGTCATAATTCCACACCACAAAAAACAAAATAAACAACCAATAGGACTACTGAGGGCCCTGTGGTCTCCTCTCTAAATCAGCGAGGCGTCTATCCATCCCAAGAATACAATGCATCAGGGTACTCTCACGACTGCTCATCTCGGAAACCATAGTCTGAAGCTGCGGAATCTGCACGTCTCTCTGCTGCACAGCGGCCTATAAAGTCTGTACCTGCTGGCTCAATCCGGAAATCACCTCATCTTATTGGGTCGCAGCCTGCTGACCCTGCTCCACCTGAGTACAGACCTGCTCGGAGTCTTACCCATGGCCTGTGAACCATCTGGAATCTCCCTCTTCCAGTTCAGACACAACCCATAACATGTACCTTTTACCTGTCCTCTATTACTGCAAGAAAGAAACCCTAGGGCCAATCTCCCCAATAGTAATGCCATCCGCCACCTCGGCATCGTTCACCTGGATCACCTTCTTCACAAGCTGTCCATGTCCATACTCCAGGTTACCCATGCGGGTACTCAAATCCTCAATCACTGGACGGAGAGGTGAGTACAGGAAACCAGGTGGGATTTTTGGGAGGGTTAAATGACTGTCCCTCAGCTGCAGCAGTTTAGCTGAGCAAGTAGATGGACTACCTACTCGTATGTGCTCCGATGGGGTACAAACTGCGCATCGGGGTGGTGTGACCGGGGAGCGGATGCCAACAACGAGCTCCTCGTTTTACCTCCTCTAAACCTCTCACATCTTCATTGAATCCCTTAGAATCATCGTCACTAAAATCACCATCCCCAAATAGCATGACTATGTCCTCCTCCACATCAATCACTGGGGCGATCACCTGCTCCTCCATCTCAACTATCGGCTCAGCAACCTCATCGGCCCTCCGGCCAACCATTGGCTCGTCCACCTCAGCTCCCAGCTTTCCTAGTAATGGCACAACTGCCTTAATCATCTTGTTGTTGGTGGTTTTTGGGTTTACCACATACTCTGGTAGCGGTCCGGGCGCGAAGAAGTCATAAGCGAGATGCGACTCTGGCTCGTTCATAGGAAGTCGAAAACACACTGGTTCTCGGTGGTGAACAAAGGTTCGACATGATACTACAAGAAAAGAAATACTTAGATAAGTAACATCATAATTGCCATCGTACATATTTTTAATCATATATAAAAATTATTACTCATCGCATATTAGGATAGTTTTATAACATTGCATCAAATGCATAAAGAAATTAATTTTTTCGCAAGGTGCGAATACCGAGTTGTATATATCGTTGCACATCCTAGAACGGATGTCTTACATATACGTATATATTCATTACTTATATCAAGTGTATCCCACTCGTTACGCACATAACCTGCAAGCATATATATATATACCACATAAGGCTTCTAAGGATCGGGAACAATACGCGCGCGGATATCGGACAATGGTGAAAGACTCGTGAAAATTTTCCAAAAACAGTTGTAGTCCAAGTTTTGTAAAATGACTTAGTTCACTACAACTCGTGCTCTGATACCACTGTGTAACACCCCCAAAATACGATACGCAGCGGAATACAACATTTGAGGTGCTACTTCATAATACATGCACACGAGTCCCAGTAAATGTTCAAATGATACGTTTATAAAACAAAATTTATTTTATTTATATAAGGAAAATCAGAGTTACACAGGTCCCAAATAACTTTAGAAATTTCTTTTCTAATAAGTCATATCACGACTTTCTTACAAATCTCATTTTTATAAAATGTATAAATTTTCACCGAGACACAATCCCTGATATCCGCGTTCCGTTCCATCCAAGCCACCAACAGCTTCTAAACCTGAGATACATGCTTAAAACATTAACAAAACGTTGAGTGAATTCATAGAGTTTACAAATAACAGTCAGAACGCAATATTCGGTTCCACAAAACAATTATAACATTGCTAGCAAGGCAAGTTATATCATGATTTCCACTAACATGAGCCCGTGTACCGAAGCTTAACACAATTATCATTTAGGATAAAATACTGTCCGGGAAGTATGCCACTACCCCTAGTCTTAATAGAAAATGTTCGTTACAAGGTGTTCACCATCGGATTCAGACCCTGCACAAGGTTGTCAAACCCAATAGATCTATTTAATGCATTCAGCGTTTACCTCCTCAGTAATTAATGGTCACACAGTAAAAGGCATATACTCATAGCAATAAAATCATATCACATATCAAAACACATCGCGTTCAATTTTCAAAACAACATGTATCCTCTTCGCGGGTTATAAAACATTTAAAACAGTTCAAAGGCGAGGCTATGAACTCACCTTGATCGAAGCCGAAGATCAAAATAACCGAAACAATCCTAAAATGTCGCAACAACAAACTCAATCGCGACCTATAATTTATGTCGCTCGATTACTATATAATAAGGTACGATCGAATAGTGCGTACATCGCAACTATTAAAACAATATAGATATACATACACATGTGATGAGAAATCCACTTGCGCGTCATAGATCCTAAACCTCACATTATTAAGTTACGATCATTCTTTTACTTACACGTTACTATACTTTATTAAAAACTTTCTATTTTCGGAAACTTTCTATTTTCGGAAAGTTACTATTTTCGGATAGTTACCATTTTTAGTAAGTATCGACATCTATTTTTTTTACATAAATATTTATTTATCTCGTCGAACTTTCGACGTTCAAGTAGTTGGTAACTACTAGCATCGGAGTTATATCTCAAATATTACGGAAGTCACTATTTTTAAAATTATCCTCGTTCATAAAAATTGTTAATTCTAAAATGTTATACTTGTAATAACAATAGCGTTTATTATTTTTATAAACATCCTACAAGTCTCACATCAACCCGTTGACTTTTAAAAGTCAACGTTGGACTTTGTTTGACTTTTACCTTGTATATATATATATATATATATATATATATATATATATATGTATTCCTAAATCTGACCCGCCTAAAACGACCAGCTATATCACATTTTTACGACTCGGACTCTAAAGAGATTTTATGCAAATCAACGTTCCGGACAACTTTTTAGTTTTAGCCGATACCTGAATCTCAACAGAAAATGACCAAAATGCCCTTACAAGATTTTGCTGGAACTTATTATATTTTTAATATAACACAGAAAATTGACTTTCAGTTTTGACCCGTTATCTTGCAATTTTAAAACTAACAAACCTCGCGGCAAAGTAAAACGGCATTCCGAACAACATTCGTGATTTACCGGAAGGCTAAAACGGACTCGAAAGTGCTCAAATTGTCCATTTTCGAATCTGCCAGCTTTTAATATTTATCACAATGCTGAATTTTCTAGCTTAAAGTGTATATATCGACTTCGCTCTAGATTCTTCGTTATTAGGAGTTAGAGGCTCCCTTTTATATCAAATCGATCGTAAAGATAAACGCTATCATATTTTTCAAACAAAAGTCAGATTTTACAAAATCTCGTGTCTCGTTTTCCGTGTCAAAGTTTCTGCCCAAAACTACATGTTACAAAACGCGTCAAAATTTATTTTCTACCCAAAAATCCATTCACGACACATCTAGAATAGCCTATAAACAATATCTAATTCGCTTGATCAACCAACAACAAAATCTAAACTAATCGACGCAAGTTCGCTCGGATTTCATCACATGCAACAATCGGAAACAAATCAAATCGCGAAAACAACTAGTGAACTAGTAAATAGAATACTTACAATGCTATTTAAAGCAAGATCAGACTCGAATAACTTTTATCTCGTCCCCTTTTGTTCCTATCCGTGACCTCGAACCAACCCCATAACCAAAACCGAACTTTTTTTTATTTAAAATCAAGCTTCCAATAACACTTATCTATCACTTTTACTACCATATTTTAACCAAAAATGGTTAAATCAAACCCGAACTCTAAGTTTTCAAATACCCATTGCATGTGAAACATTTTTAGTTGGAAATGTAGGCCCTAATGAGAGGATTAATATTTTTAAAATGGATCGTTGTGCATGTCGTTTGTCCAGCGTATGGTGGCGGTGGAGTGGAGGAGCAAGACACACACATTTTTGTTAAGAAAAAAATAGTATATGTGTGTGTGTTGGTGTTTATCTAGGATGACACTTTGGCCCCTTAGCACAATTAGTCCATCCCTCTTTTCCTTATTTGATTTTTGACACATAAGCTTTTACCTTAACATATAACCGGCCACCATGGCTCAAGATTTACTTCTGTGACTAAATTCATTTCCGTCACACTTAGTTTGGTTAAAAATATTTAATAAAAAAATTTTAACTCACGTCAAAATAAAATTTTGACTCGGTCTCGGCTAGAACGCGAAAATAATGTTGGAGTCCAAAGGAATATGAATTTCAAAAAATATAAAATCAACAGGGCGCGTTATAAATTTTTATGAGGCCCAAAACGTTCAACGGTCGCGCGGTCAAACTTTGACTCGCACATCGACTAAAAATAATAATTTCTCAAATCCGTTCGTAATAAAATACGAAAATAATTATTCACGACAATAAAATAAATTTTAAATGTCGACGTTCATTCTTATGAACTTATAAAATAATAATTATGACGTCGAATCCGCGATCGTCATACGCGTTGTAAAACGCAAGTTGTTACAACTTCTATAGAACATTGGGGACAATGTTCAACTTAAGTGTAGGGAAAAAATAAGCCTTAGAAACTATTCTTTCATTTTCCATTTGCTTTGTCCTTAAAATGATGGGTAATATATCAAAACATAACATAAAAAGGTAATTTTGACCAAAACTTAAAATATTTTATGACACATACCGACGAAAACCGAGTATTAATAGTGTCTCATGGATAGGAATGTGTATGACTAGCACAAAAACCCTTAAAATTTCACCCCAAAAATGTGAGGTTCGCCTTTAGATCTATAGGAATTCGGGTATCCATTATTGATACCCAAGATTGTTTGATTCTACCTTTAGCAATTTCGAGTTAAGGTTCGAATGCAGACATATGTGTCTATTTCGTCGTTATGGATGTGTATGTATGATATTTGTCACCTTTTCTAGAACAGTGTGTTGTGACTTTATAGAATTAAATTTCTACGTTGGTATTGGGACCTATGTAACTCTGATTTTTCCTTTGAATAAAAGAAATGAAATTGTTTTATAAACGTATTATTTAATCGTTTACTGGGACTCGTGTGCATGTATTATGAAGTAGCACCCCAAATGTTGTATTCCGCTGCGTATCGTATTTTGAAGGTGTTACAGGTATTATCCATATCAGGACAAGAGCATGTTGACTGTAATTTAAAATTTATTATTCATTCGTAAGAAAATTATAAAACTTCAAAGTAAACAAGGTTCATTTCAATATATTTTAAATAATATAAGTTTATATAAACCATGGGATCATCAGACGAACCACCTAAAACTTGGTCCACAACGGTATGATTAGAAGTGACATCTGGAAAAGAATAGTTTTGGATATCTTTAGAGTGATTGGGGGATCATATCAGGTTTTGTCTTTTCTGTAGCAAAATCATTCTTGTAAGCTTTTCTTCAAAAAGTCTCATACATTTGCAATCCTTTCATCACCAACCTTAATCAACGCAACTTCTTGGCTAAGAGCACGAACTTCAGCTTCAAAAGTTCATCAACCAACCCATTGATAAATGAAATACTTGCAATAAACCATGGTTCCCTCATCTCTGCAGGGGTTGAATAAAGGTCCACATTTGGAACTGAAAATAAAAACAAACTATCAAAAAAAAATACAAAATTGCTTAGCGTTCAGGACACTAAATAAATACATTATTTTAATACAGATTGGAGTGTGCTTACCTGTCCAAAAAGACTATTATAATTGATTTCTCAAACTTTGGTAATATTTATCCAAGCAAGACCATGCGGTAAGACATTCTCCTTTTTAGACCATCATATTTCGTTGTTTGGGTAAGTCTCCAAAATCCATATCTACACAATGGTTAATATTTAATAAGTCTAGTTTTGTAAGTGTTTTTGTTATAAAAAACGCTATTGGTTTTGTGTAATGTCAAAGTAAAGTATGGTAAAAACGATGAAAATTTTTGTTACAATAAAACCAAGAGGGAATTACTTATACAGTTAGATACACTAAATCAAAGGGATGAATGTATTAAGAATCGTAACCTTGAAAGCCCAAGCAAAACCATATAGATTGTATGTGGCATTGAAATTTAGGTTTTTCTCCTTCTCAGCCAAATGATGATCCCGATGTCTAGCAACAATATTGACAGTCCTTTTATAAAATTTGTCCCACGGATATTTACCCCAAGGATAGTCATTCTACCGCATTCAAAATCCTTCACCAACGAATATATGCCTAGGTGGTTACATTCAATTGTCTACTTAATATTTTTCCACTTAAACACTAACGCAACAACAAATTAAAAGCAAACCCTTACCGCAATCCATATCAGATAAAGCTAACCAACCCTTTTTATCTCTAAGAAGTTTCAAAAGTTCACATGATTTTACTTTCTTTACACCGGTTTTTGGTTGCCCAAATAGTACTAGTTGCCCATACTTTAATATAAAGTAAATTGGTAAAATGACTAAAATGGCTAGTCGCCCAATATATGGTTGCCCAAATAGTACTAGTTGGCTACAAACATTATGGTACATTTACCTTACACATACATTAGAAATACTATATACTTTTGTCTTTTAATATTATAATATGGGACACTTGGCATATTCTTCTTAAGTTGTCTGGTTTCCAAGACGCCCCAGGTTATTTTGAGAAGAGAAGTTTGTTTGGGATAGAATGACATTATCACATGAATTTTTGGACTTATTTAGGAATTTTCCCTTATGTTTTTTTAATGGCGGCATATTATTAGAAAAGAACTAGCAAGGCGCTAGAAATTACAAGGCATTTAAGCCGTCAGTCCACACTAATACATTGCTTTCTCTAGATTTTAAAACATAAGAATAAGAATTACAATGAATGCTATCAATAATTCACATTTTCTCATGTCTTGGAGAATTGCAAAAAGTGGTTTTCCTAAACGGCAAATGCATCCAACAAGAGGGCGCGAAAAAGACATAAAGCTCGGTCTTTTTGACTTTGAAGTTTCTACGTGGTGTACCCTATGTCCCATCATCACAGGAAGATAACGTCTGGAATTTTAGCTCACATCCAAACCGATGAACAGTCATTCCAAATTATTGGAAGCTGCACTAAGAGAAAAAAGGGCATGAGAATTGACTCACCATGCTAGGAACATACTGGAATAATATCGAATCAATTCCAAACCACGAGATGAAGGTCTTAAGCGGCATGAGGAAGTCTATATCAGAAGCAAACGTCCACATGAAAAATATTACCTTCCGTAGGGATTATCCTTCACCATCTTGTGCTTAGGAGGGGATTTAGCGATTCGTTACATATTCATCAAATATGTTTCGATATGAAACTTACTGAATAAGAACCCATCAGTAGAAAAAGAGGGAGACGGAAACAATCACTTGAACCTCAAAATTCATTGAACCAATATACTTGAGAACAGGTTATTAGTTCTGCAAGAGCTCTTCCCACCGTATACTGGACGACGCCAATCCCTACGCCCAAGAACCATTAACAATTTTATATCTAAAATGGCTATTTTGATTTCTTTTCTAGGACGAAACAACCTGTGAGAATGCGGAACAAAGAGGAGCTTTCACCCTACCAAGTATTCTTTCATAGCGTTTTTTCATAGACGCCATTACCTAACTTGATAACGAAAGAGAATTCAATAGGAATTAGCCAACTTGATATGAAGATGATATATCTTGCAAAACTATACGAAGCCCAAAGTGACCATTGGTTTGGGCAGCCTTTAAGCTTCAATACCAGCTTCATTGCCATGAATCGATTTTAAAACCTCAACAAAAAGAAGCAGATGGTTTATTAAGCAAACGCCATCTCCATTTGAGAAGCAAGGAGTTATTGAAAGCTTTTAAACTTCCCACTCCTAAACCGCCTTTATCAAGAGAAGCTAAAATGTTAGACCATTTGATCCAATCAAGCTTCCTAGTATCACCTGTAGCCACCCCAAAAAAATAAGGCACGGGCGACTTTCAAGAGTCTTAAGAACAACTTCAGGAACTTTAAAGATAGAGAAGTAATAGATACCAAGGCTTCCTAACACCGATTTGATAAGAGTTAAACGACCACCTAAAGATAACATGTTTGCCTTCCAACCTGATAATCTAATTTTGAAGCGCTCGATCAAACTGTTCCAATTGTTATTTTTTTGTCAATATGAGCCTAATAATGTATACCCAAATTTCTACAATTATTCACATATAAATGAGACACACGTACATGCAAGTGAAAACACACATAGTATGATCATTTTCATATATGTTACGATATATTGTCAAGTAAACACACGTACATGACGCACACATATATAAATATTAAAATATATATATTTATATACTATAATTTCACTCACAAAATAAATATGAATTTAAAAATTATATTTATTATTATTTTTATTTATGTTATATTAATTAATTATATAATATTATAAAACTAGTTCGGTTCGGTTCGGTTCGGTTTTTGGGAAAAAACCGAAACCGAACCGAAATTTTTCGATTTTTGAAAAAGTAAAAACGAACCATCGGTTTTTAGTTTCGGTCGGTTATTTTGGTTCGATTTTTTCGGTTTCCGGTTTGGTTTCGGTTTTTTCTGCTCACCCTAGTGATACATATAATTATTTTTAATTATTTGAAAGTAATTAAATCCAAAAGATGTCTGGTGATTTTGAAAGTACAGAATTAGAGATCATTTAAGCATGTCAAATTTTCTTAAACATAAATCCAAAAACTACTACAGTAGAAACTCGATAAATTAATACTCGATTATTTAATAAACTCTCTAAGATAATATTTTTTGCCGGTCCCGACTCGGGGATAGGGTGCTAAATTAATAATTCGCTAAAATTATAAGATAATACATTTTTGATAATTTCTTTAGACCCCATATAAAATATAAATTAATAATTCCTTATATATAGCATATTAAATGAATGATTTATGAAGGTTTCTTGAAAAATGACTCAATTGTCTTTTGTTTTTTGTTGAAATCAATTTCCCTTTGAATCTCGTCTCTAATTTTCCTTAGCATGGTAAGAACTTCTGGTGTTGTTTTCTCATAGCTCAACAAGAAATTGTTCAATGTGATTGCCGCTTTAATAGCTTCGTTTCGCGAAGGGGGCTCCATTGTAGAACTTTCATCATCTTCTTCATCGATATCATCTTTATTAATTCCAATAACGCTTTCAATAATTTCTTCATCAGTCAATAATATATAAATTAATAATTATTAATTTATCGATTAATTAATAACTCTTTTAATTAATAAATTTTGATGGTCCCAAGTGTATTATTTTATAGAGTTTCTATTGTATGTTTATTACTTTTCTAACTTTCTTAAGAGGTAATGTGTATTGAGGTCACCCGAAAGTTTATTCCTTTTCTTTAAGGCCATCAAATATAGTAGTTAATGTGTGTTTAATTTATGAATACTATTTTTAAAGCCATCAAAGTGTGTGTTTAATTTCGGATTTAAGTTCATTTGGATACCAAAGTTAATGTGGATACTAAAGGACTAATCCACACTCTTCATCTCCATCTTGATCCAATGGATAAGATTAAACTCAAAAATCATTTTCTTCCTTTTTTTTGAAATATTAATATCTCTCAAACCGCTAATCGATAAGCGAAAAAAAATATATCATCATGACGAGCATTAAATTATCCTTCTATCGATATCTAATTTGATATACTTTCGACGAAATTTTTTTTTCGTTTTTTCACGTTTTTACGTTTTTTTTTCGTTTTTTCGTCTTTTTTTCGTTGTTGAAACTTACATAAGAAATCATATACGATATTAGTCTTAAATCATATATGATATTTAAGTTTAATGCAATCACATATAATTTGATGTTAGTGTTATATCATATATGATTTTATACGAATATTCAAATTAGTGTTTAATCACATATGATATTTCCATGCAAGTTTCAACAACGTAAAAAACGTAAAAAAACAAAAAAAAAACGTGAAAAATGAATTCTTTTTTGTCGAAAGTATATCAAAGTGGATATCTATGGAAAGATAATTAAATGTTCGTCGTGATATTATATTTTTTCCCTTAATGATTAACGGTTTAAGAGATACTTAAATTTTAAAAAATAGGTGAAATAATAAAATTCTTTTAATCTCAGTCATTGATTTCTTTTTAGATTTATTTCTTTTTAGATGGCTAATGGGGATGAGTCCTTGATATCCAACCTCTTTTTTATATTCAATATAAATCTCCTTTTAATTTCGTTTATACTAATTCCGACGAAATTAATGTTGAAAAACTATAACCCGACAAAAATGAGCTCGATGCTAATGGTATACGAGGCATGCAGACCCGTGCGATGCGTACGGCTTGTGTCAAAAAAATTTCTCATGTGGTTGCTTGCATAATGATTTTGTTAGAATGTTGATGCGTTAGTCTGATTGTG
>BQNB010126360.1:0-17537 GCA_026074375.1 Tanacetum coccineum
TTTTCTTTTGAAGATCCATTTGAAACCAAGAGGTTTGCAACCTGAAGGTAGATCAGTCAACACCCAAGTGTTGTTGACTATGATGAAATCCATCTCATCATTAATTGCTTCTTTCCAGAAAGCAATATTCCAGAACTTCATTGCTTCATCAAATGTTTTGGGTCATCATCAAAATTAAAGCAATACGAGTGTTGGTCAGAGACCTCATCCCTTGTTCCTTCAATTAAGTATAATTAAAATTCAGGTCCAAAGTTCTTTGGAGTCCTATTCCTTTTGCCTTTTCTAAGCTTAGGTTTAGGTTGTTGAGTCATAACCTCTTTAGTAACCTCTTCAGGGACCATTGAACCACCAATGTATTTAGTTCTATCTATTAGGGACCTCTGCCTTGGTCTAGGGACTAATGAGAATCTATTCTCATCAAAGATAGCATCCCTTGATTTAATTATAGAGTTAATTAAAATTGATTCATGAGGTTCAATAACATAGAACCTAAAAGCCTTGGAATGCTCAACATATCCAACAAAGATGCATTCAATGCCTCTTTCACCTAAAGTTTTTAGCTTTGCATCAGGGAGTCTTACAACTGCCCTACAACCCCAAACCTTGAGGTAGTTTAGGTTTGGTTTTCTTTTATATAACAACCCTAAATTTTCATCAACGTAATTATCCATCTTCTAAATTAGATGCAATTTTCATTAATGTAATATCTACTTATCAAATTAAGTCCAACCATCTTCACGGGAAATTTTTGCTTTATTTCATGTCAACTATGTAACGTAACTTAAATAGCAAACAAATCGAGCTCACACAACAACCAATGCCAACTATATCTATGTTTATATCATGTAAACATCCTAATATGTCAAGTCTATGTCCTAATATCATTTTTACCAAATATGTTATCCGTTTAATGTATCATTTACAAGGTTATTTCAAAACAAGCATTATACGTTAACATTTATTCTAAAAACCCTAAATTCATGTAATGTTTTCATTTAAACCAAGTGTACAAATATTCAAGGCATGTGTACAAGTATCATAGCATAATATTTGAATTATAGTTCCCACCAAAACCATGGTACAACACGTTTAAGCACAATGTATAAATCCATGAAGCACGAACTCAAATAAGCTCATTTCCCTCCATTTTCCTTCTAGATTTCACACAAGCTATTAGGCATAAGTTACAAACACATAATGCTTAACATATAAACCCTAAAATATCCTAAACCCTAACCCTAACTCGAATTAAAACCTAAAATCTTAACCCAAAACCCTAATGACCAAATACACCCCTTAACTAGTTTAAACCTATTTTAAAACAAGCACCTCAAGCACCATGACCTCACCACCACCTTCAGCACCTTGTCATCAACCTAGCACCCACACACCTTAGTCACATACTTTCTCATTAAGCAAAAACACCTCCTTGTCACCCCTTGTTAACCGAACCATCTCCACCACCCTTACACCTTGCATAGATACTTTCCTAGCTCATCCTAGTCATCCTATGGCAGCCCTTGGCCACCACACCAAGTAATATTGGTCACCACACAAAGTAAACTGGGTGCCTACTCCTCCTTGAGCCCTATATAAGCCAAAACATACACCCACTTTCAAAAACATCACAAAAACTTATCACACACCTCTAAATCATGTACTAGCAGAAGTAAGGAAGCCAAGGAAGAAGTTTAAGCTATTTAGGAAGCCAAGGATTAAGAAAAGAGAAGTCCTTGAATCATCTTAAAGCTATTCGACCCATTTTACTATATTCGACCCATTTCAAGCTCAAGTAAGCTCATAACTTGTTCAATAAGATCATGTTTTGTTTTAGATCTTTAATAAGCTATTCTAATAATCTAACTTATCATGTTTATAAACATTAAAACAAAACCTAAAGCCTTAAACCCATCGGGTTAATCATTTTAAACCTAACGAACCCGTTTTGGATTTTTAAGCTCACAAGCTCTTTTCATAAGCTATAAGCTCATAAAAGTTACTTATTTTAGCTTATATTAATAAGCTATAACCTACAAAATTGATTTCTAAATCAAAAGTATCAATATTATGGTTTTTGGACTAAATTCGTAAATGTTTTCATGCAAAGGGGTATATATTGTAAATTCTTGAAGCTTATAATTAAAGGGGCTGGAATTTTAATTATTCTAAAGTTAAACTTCAGTGGTTGTTTTATCATACTTGAAAATTAAAGTTTTAAAGATTTTAAAAGTTATATTAAAAGGATTAACTTTGTAAATATATATAAACCAAGGGTATATATTGCCATTTTGCATTCTTAAAGGTATAAAATGTAATATTTTTATATAAATTATAAAAATATATTTAAATATTATAAGACTCGATTTTATTAAAACCCGACACATTTGTCGTTATCATTCGTCGATCGAAACACTATAAAATCAATTATGTTATAAATATAACATAATTTATCATCCACTAGCTTTTGAAGAAACCTAAAATGATAAAATCTTATCATTTAATCTATAACGTATCACGTTACTAGGGAATTTCATGTGAGGGGTTTCATTTGGGTAGACGTTTTGACGAGTTGCTGGATTTACGATTTAAAGTGTCCTAGCTCCTCAAACGTTTACTACATGACCTCTGGATTATGATAGCCCGAACAGTGTTACGATGTTTTCATAAACTAATAAACTAAATTAACGTCAATGTTAAATAAAGCTTTGAAGTATAATCAAACTAAGACTTGACATATATTAACTCAGGTTGCGTGACAAAGCCATTTAACACCATCTGAGTCACTTTTGACATCAATCAGATTTCCCTGAATTTCCCTGTTAAGGTTAGATCAACATCCTTGCATTTCAAATCTTTTGAATGTTTTATAAACCCGCGAGGGGGATACATGCTTAAACCATGAATTGCAAAGTGTTGTTTTCCCACTGTGATGCTATCCAGATATATATTGCCAAAGTAACCTTCCATCCACTATTTCCATATCATGAATAAAGGAGCAATAATTCCTTGCGATATAAACGCAAATATTGTGGATAGATCTATTGGGGGTGATGACTCCCGTTGGTATACCCATTCATGGGGTAGCCAAACGCATTATATATGACTTAATGGGTAACCTTGGCAAGTTACCTTTCCACGGGGACATTTGTTCCTTAACCAATGTCACTACGGTGATTTCTATGTTAACGTATTGATATCATGAGCATAAAGGGCAATCATACTGTTTTTCATGATAATTGTTATGTGTTACAATTATGAAAACGTATAGAATAACATGTATTCGTATTATTACTATGATAATTGTAAATGCAATTGCAATTATTACTATTTATGGGTGTATAACAACGTAACCCACTATCTATGATGACTTGTATTCAACTATTTATCATAAACCTATGAATTTCACTCAACCTTTGTGTTGACCCTTTTAACCATGTTTATCTCAGATAATTGAGCAACCTATGGCACTGAAGTGCATTGGTCCTTTAGGACGTCCAAACTGTTATCATTCAAACTTTAAATGTTTACATGAAATTATTGGGACCATCTGTTTTTGTTAAAACTCTGATTATAATGATTGATAACTAAATTTCTAAAATGTTCTCTTATGAGTCGATATCTATGATAATGTTTTGTTGAATCCATTAAGTAAAAACCCCCAGATTAGCTTCCGCTGCTATATGTCAAAAATGAGGGTGTTACACACCACCTCAGTTTGTCCTGATAAATCCTAGGGACTATGTCCCTACATATTCTTCCCTTCACCTATTGGCACTCAATCGATTTCTGTTCTAAAACAACCCACACATCTCAGAAAAATCCTTTGATCATTTAATCATAAAGCGTTTGTTTCCAAGAGATCTAAGCTCATTCCTCAAGTGCAAGAAGAAGAATACTTCCATCATCCAGTGAAAAGTATACACCTTGTGTGTTGTTGCAATCTTATTGCATCTATATCATAACTTGTAAATCATTTGTAAATCTTGTAAAGTTGTGTAGTAGATAGATCTTGGTGATTGTTGTAAGTATAGTTGAATCTTAGTGATTCATCCAAGTTGTGATAGTTAGGTGTGAAAGTAGAAGTGAAGTAGTGAAGTAGTGTGGTGAAGAATACTAAGGCGTAAAGAAGTTGTGTAGTTGTGAAGTTGTGTTGTGAAGTCGTGAAAGTAGTGAAGAAGTTGTGAAGTCGTGATAGATTGGTTCTAGCTAAGATTAGAACTCGACATCTAGCTTAGTGTCGAAAATTGATATAAGCGAAAGTTGTGTACGGTTTTCTCCGCCATAAGGGAGTTTGTTGACATAGTAAAGAAAACTCTCGAGTTTGGTGCTCGGGGAGTGGAGTAGGGCAAAGAGGTGCTTCGTTACCGAACCACTATAAATCCTCGCGTTGTGGTTTGATTGTTCTTACTCTTATTTCTTGTCTTACATTATTTTCTCATTCTATCCTATTAATTGTTTAGATAAGCATATTTTTTATATTGTGCAAGTATTGAATTCACATAAAGTCGAATCTAGAATTTTTACAAACACCTTAAAACCTTAAATTAAAAATCGGTAAACTATTCAACCCCCCTTCTAGTTTTCCACAATTGGTAACAAGAGTACGTCATAACAATTTTTTTAAAATAAATTGTATTTTAAATACTAGAATCGGATCTATGAAATCGAAAAAAATTTTAGAAGGACAATATATGCAAAAGACCACCACTATTTGAAAGTAATGGAAAAAAAAACAAAATTTTTATTTATTGGAGAAAATTAAGATTCGACAACTTAAGTAATCAAAACGAACTATAGCTTGGCATATTATTACCGATGGTGATTTTCCTCCAATTCCAAATAATCCCTAAACTAAAAAAAGGATGAAAATGTCCTTACTATAAACAAAACGATGAACTAATAAAAAGAACTTGCTAAAAATAATGAAGCTAAAATGGTAATTTATAATGCTTTACCACGTAAAGAATATGAAAGAATTTTTATGTATCAAACCGCAAAAGAAATTTGGGATACTTTGTTAATCACTCATCAAGGTAATAATCAAGTCAAAGCTAACAAAATAGATCTTCTTGTTCAACAATATGAACAATTTATGATTCCAAAAGAGGAGTCAATAGATAATGCATTTGCTAAATTTAACACTATTATTACTAGTCTAAAAGTGCTTAATGAAAGTTTTTCTAGCAAGAATTGTGTTAGGAAATTTATTAGGGCATTACATCATAAATGGCGTGCAAAAGTCACGGCGATTGAAGAATCAAAGAATCTAACAACTCTATCACTTGACGAACTCATCGGAAATTTGAAGGTTTGTGAAGAAGTAATTAAGAAAAATTCCGAAACCGTCAAAAGCAAAAGAGAACAAAGTAGATCTATTGCCTTGAAAGCTAAAAAGGAATCTAGTGATGATGATAGCTCAACCTCCGATAGTGAAGATGAAGAATATGCCATGGCCATAAGAGACTTCAAGAAATTCTTCAAAAGACGAGGACGATTCGTAAGACAACCACACGAAGAAAGAAAATCATTCCAAATAAATAAAGACGACAAAAATGGCAAAGGCGAAAGAAAATGCTTTAAGTGTGGAGATCCAAATCATCTCGTCGGAGAATGTCCAAAACTATCAAGATATCAAAATCAAAAAGCGTTTGTTGGAGGATCTTGGAGTGATAGCGACGAAGATGAAGAGGAGAAGACAAATGACAAAAAGTGTCTTATGGCTAAAGCTTCCAATGAGGTACTTTCCGAAACCGAATACTTTAGTGATGACCAATCATCACTAACTAAAATACTTAGTATATTAGAATATAATAGACATGCAAAATAGGATTAAAAGTCATGGCTAAAAATAAAACACTAAAACAAGCTAAAATAAAATTAGAGAATGAAGCACTAGAATTAAAAGATAAATTATCTAGGTTAGAAAAAGGTAAGGAAGTAAATGAAGAATGCAAGTTATGTCAAGACCTTAAGTTTGAAAATGAGAAGCTTAGAAAAGAAATATATAGGCTAAATCAATTTAACGATAGTAGTCACTCACTTAAGAAAATAATAAGTTCTCAAAAACCTTCCGGATATAAATCCGATTTAGGATTTAATTTTACCAAAGGGTCACCTAGCGAAACCAAACAAGTAAATTTTATAAGAGCTCAAAAAGTCGAGTCGACAGAAAAATTGATAGAATCAAACCCAAACTCAAACTCAAAACCAAAATTTATACTTATAAACAATACTAAAATTCCTATTGCAAGTGATGATGAGGTAAAACGTTTTTACAAACCTTACTTAAAACCGAGAGTCGGATTTACTAAACCCACAATGAGGTCTAAAACACCTCCGAGAAGAAAGGAAAACTCACATCCTCGTTCCAAAACACCTCAACCTAGGAGAGATCAAGGTAGACCAAATTACTCTAACACTAATCACACAATGTGGAATCATCCACACCAACCAAGCTTTACTCAATGTGGAAGATGTTCACCGTGCATGTGTTCAAATCAAATACAAAACATGTTCGAAAACAATAACTTCGGACCCATGAAACGATGGGGACCAAATGGCTAAATCATCATATCTTCCGAGGTCAATCATCTACAAGCATCCTTTGACTTTCGTCAAACAAATTGAAGAACCCATATAGGATTTCCATAAATCCTCATCCTTAATGCTTGCTACCTTGAAGATTTTAAAGCAATTTCTCTTGAAGGCTAAGGTACGTCTCACTCTCTAATTACGTAAATTATAGATTGGTATATGATATACTTAATTTTAGTGATAGTTAGGAAATATGGTAGTCACTAGAAATGCCATTTGTTGGCTTTCTAGTTTTTAAAAGAATTTGTTCATTAGGAACCATTCTTTCACATGGATTATCCATGAACCACTATAAAATGGAAATCTTCTATGGCCACGAACTCACGTAGACGAAGAAAAATGAGTTTGTGGATAATAATTAACATAGAAGTAGGATTAGTTTTGCATCGGAAAAATCTTAAATCTTAATCCTACTAGGGATGAATAAATCTGCCCTTCCACCTCGAAATGTCGCTCAACTACGTCTATAAAAATAACCCTTGTTGAAGAATCAACTCTATTTCGATCTCTCATCTACCACAATATCTACACGATCCCGTTTCAAAACATATCAATTAATTTTTTCGCTCGAAGAAATTAATTCATCATATTCGCAAGGAGTCTAGTCACCAAATCACCTCATGTATTGACATCTTAATTATCTCGTCCGAAATAGTCAAAGAAACTTTTTAATTAAACAATGGGTTAATTAAAAAATACTTCAATATTTCTTCTCACAAAACTAGGTTAAAACAAAAAACAATTCCAGGTGGCGCCCCCATAAACTTAAAGGGACGTCCGTTTGTAAAATGGGTGGCCCCCTTAATTAATTAAGGGGACCGCCCATCTGAAAAGTCAAACATGACCTTTTATCTTTTTTTAAAAAGCTAATTACCAAACACCTCCATTTTTCCTCTCCCTCTTGTCTCTAACTACACTGTGGACGGAAACACACACACACTCAAAAACCATAAAATCCAATCCCCAAACTTAAAATTCATTCAATTTCGCAAGGGAAAATCACCTACAACTTGATTAACAACACCTATTGTAAGATTTCTTATACTTATTTTCTTCAATTTCATTCAATTTTGTTCTTGATCAAAATTGGGTATTATTATATTTTTTTTGTGTGTCTTTTGATTTTTAGATTAGAACTAGGAAATCCATAACTACAATGATTCCCGTAGTTATAAGGATTCAATACATTCATTAGAATTGAGTCACAATTTTTTTTTTGCTTGAAAATTTATAAATTATATACACAATTTTCATTTTTTTTTAAACAAAGGTTATACATTGTTGATTTCATGCCAAAAACTTGTTAAAAACTTACAATACATTGCCCATACGAAACATCCATTCCTAAATGTATACTTTTTGAATCAATGGGATAATGGTCATAAAATATGGGGTGTTTTGGTACGTTTCTTAGGATCAATTTTTAGAGTAGACAATAACCATCACTATAGTTTTGGCACTTGTATAAACATTACAAACTTGTTTATAAAGGCATCAAGATATATTATTTAATTATATTTTGATATATTTTTATAAAAAGGTATAAAAATAAAGGGGCGTTTGGCTTGATCATTTCAATAATATAGTATTGAGTCAAAACAAACACTATTTAATACTCTTGTAATAAAGGGGTTTTCAAATATAATAAACTTATACTTGTTCAAACAAAATATTCACTTGCGCATAATTTTCAAAAAGCTTAGACAAAATTTTGTATTGATAAGGGAGTTTGTTTTGGGTTATTGTCTTGATGTTGAATTATATAACTAATATATTTCTTCGTCATCCTAGTTTAAGTCAAAAATTAATTATGGAAACATTATGGCATCACTTCTTAGGTTTTTGACTTTTAGATTCGTACGTAATCTTTGTCCACATTTAGTCAAAAACTTCACTTTATTTTCTTTATTATTTTCTTTTGTAACATTTTTATTTTGTTGATATCTTGTTTAGGTGACAAAAATGCCGAAAGCTACTACTACCGATATATCTCTCACTAAATTCTACATCCCAAAAGTATCCAAAATTCCTGGCATTCACTACTTATTGCCCCAATTCTACAACCGATTGAAAACGCAACTTAATCGAAGGTCGTGTTGTTGATCAAGCCTACTACAAATTCCAACAAAATTGAGGCGTCTTTTTTATACATTCGTTTGCAGATGAGTCTCTTTCAAATCAACGAACCAATTGTTCCAAGATTTATTCTAGACTTCTATAGTCAAGTCACGGTACAAACCGATGTATGGCTATCTTGTTATCTCTTTTATGATCAACCCGATTTCATAACTCTTACTCTCGCTCAATTCGGTCAAATCCTTAAAATTCCATACAATGGTCAAGCCGTTTTTACAAACGAATGGGACCTTGCATCCCTTGAGTATTCTCAAGAAACCGAGGGACCATATTGCACCGAATTCCTTACTCCCGACGAAATTCGTTTATCGACTTTTGGAATTGGAATGAGTCATGGTAGACGTACATCAAATAGTCAAACGGTCTCTCTCAATCCATTATCAAATCTCACCAAAGAATTAAGCCCCGACATGAAGCAATCGGACGGAAACTCATTCGTAGAAAATGTCGTTGGACGTGGAGGACATCGGGACCGTCTCCCCGCTTGTCTTGTTACATGTTGTTATTATGTTATTGCCGAGGGTACAATACAATCTTGTTATTATCTTCGTCAAAGAATCAATGTGCTAAGAGCTCACCAAATCTCAGTATGGCATGTTTCTTAACTCGTCTTTATCGAACGTTTCATGGAAACGTTATTCCTCATCTTGATAATGGAATCTATAAACAATTGTTGAGAGAGTCATGCGTCCTCTTGCCCTTAAATAACTCGACGACCTTGAATGTGATCGTGGCAATTTAGGCGTGTCATTTCATCGCCTCTTTCGTACTCTCATATCAAGGCACGTCATCTCATCAACATGACGCATCGATGTTGACGATTTCGAAACTTATTGAGCATAGTTCTCCATCTCCACCATCTTATCTAATGCTCTCCCTTCATCCACTCAACTACAAAATTACCATATATGCCTTCCGCCACACCGCCCCTGCTTTCGAACAAGACCGATGAAAAAAACTCTCTATTGGGAACGACAGTTCCCACCTTGCTCAACCAAACGCAACAAATGCACAAGGAGATGCGCGGAGGGTTCAAGTCATTTGGAAAGGCACTAAAAGGAGTGTTTAGTAAGAAGAAGAAGTGAAGAAATAGGAGTGAATTACGTGAGCTAGATGGTTCTTTAAGGTAGTTTACTTGATTATGTGCCTGTCTTAACAACTTGTGTGGTGATTATCCGATGTATTCAGAAAGACTTATGTGTTAGTTATCTTTAGGTACTTGTTTGCTATGATGACTTAAACCTTTAGTTGTTTTATTTAATCAACTACTTATGCTACTTTGGTTTCATGACTTGATATGTTTATTACATGCTATATGATTAAATGTGCTCATACAACTCAATAGGGCTTGCTGCAAATAAACCACCAAAACAGAAATACTCTCACAAAAAAATTCTGAGGAAAATCATTTTTTTGTGAAAAATGGAAGCCAACGGCGGGCGGCCCATTAATTCAAAACGGGGCGGCCCCTTCTCTTTTATGGGGACCGGCCCACTAATTAAGGGAACAACAACCCCCCGCCCCTAGTAAATCCGGGTGTAAAACAGTATTTTTCTTGCTTTTTGACCTTCTTTTACCTAGTCTCAGCTATCTTTGCCCAGAATGCTCGAACAAAATTTGGAACAACCTAAACTAGTTCAAATTCATTCCTTTTTCAATACCAATTCTTTTCCCATAATTTCCCTTCCAAATGATCTTCACCAACACATCATCCATAAAATCATACACTAACCACTATCAACATTCATGGCATCCACTAGAGCTTCCATTTCAAAAGCCTCAAAGAGACAAAAATCAACATCATACCACCAAAACAATTGTTTGTGGTTTTAAACCCTAGATGGACACAAAAACTCCATCCCTAATCTTCAACTCTCTATCATCCTAGTGCTCCTAATGCACATTCCAAAAACACATCTAAAAAGTTATTCTTCATCCTTAATTGACTACTTTACCCAAATCACCACTCGATCAACATCACTTTCTCCCGATGGTTACTTGAACCCACCAACATTCCTCCTCCAAAAGAGTTTCTCCACACCTCCAACTCAAGAAAATGCCTCCATATGGACATCACTCTTACCTTTCACCAATTACACCTCCACTTGTTGTCTAATTTAATACTCCATCACATTCACTAACTATTGTTAGTCATCTCCATTCCTTGGAACCTTCTTGAGCACTATAGAGATTCGATGCTGGTGTTTTCATTCCACAATCGTACTCTCATATTTGGATTGAGAGATAAACTTCAATATATGTTTTCATATATTGAACACATGCTCTCACAATCACCAACAACCATCATCCCACCACCTCTACCATCATCACCAAACTAAACACACTTTATGTTTTGGTTTCTCAAATAATTGTCCACCCATCATTTGCAACAAGTCCTAATGTATCACCCCCAAAATTAGGTTAGCAGCGAAATGGTAACAATGGTGGTGCTGCTACGTCAAGTACAACAATCAAGTATAGGAATCGACCAAATAAATGGAACGTTTAAGAAAAGTTTTCATTCGATGCCATAGCAAAAATATCAGTAGTGTATACATTAGGTCCCCATTAAGTTTTTAATAAAGACTTTAAACTTTCTTAAATAAACAAGAGATTCATAATACCAAAAAGACGACTTAAGTTTTTTTTAAAGATAAATCAAAGTTGCATTGAATATAGATAAAACACAAATCCGTCTTCATTGATATATACAGCCACGGCTCCAGTCTATTCTCTTCATGCCTTAGGACCTGAAATTATTAGCTAAAAGTCAACACAAGAAGGATGAGTGAAATCATAGGTTTGTCGGTATCAAAGGGTGGACACCAAGATCGAAGTAGTATTAGTAGGACTCTGAAACACATTCAGTTGTCAAAAATGTTTATTATTGCACTTTCAAGCTCATGACCCCGAAGCCTTAATAGATTTGTGCCCTATCCGATCATTAGGTGCTTGCCAACAAAATACACCTCTCAATTGTTAAATTGCACTTGATCAATACTAGTGATACCAAGGAAAAGGTGGGGATGTCTGTCCCGACGATCTCATCCACAACACTCGCGCTTACTACAATAGCAATTAACGTTCATGATAAATGGGACTTCACGGGCAATAAGGTAATTAGCATTAATATTAAGACAGTATCTGGTTAGCATACACTTTGATACACTTTGAATATACTTAGGAAAAACACTTGTGTCCATATTAAAAACAAGCAATTTAAATTCACCCCGTTTTTTTTATAAAAACAATCACGTAGTAAAAATGGGCTATGAAACTCACATCGCGTGAATGGTAATCAACAAGTATTCATAAATGAAAAATTGTGTCCGAAGGAATCGAAGGCAACCTAATCCAATATAGGTCGTATAAGTACTAAAACACTTTGATTATTTTTTAGGTCGTATAGCTCATCATACTATCGTTCGGGCTATCATAATTAAGAGGTCATGTAGTGACGTATGAGGAGCTAGGTAAACTTTAAATGCCTAAATTATAAAATAATATTAAAATATAATATGGTTAAAAAGATATAAAATTCACCAACTCGTCGATAGCCACCCCGAAGATAGGCCTCATTATGAAACTACCCTAGTAATATAGTACTTTGTTTAAAATTAATACCACATATAATTCAATATAGCACATCCAACCATCTATTGTTTTTGTGGAATCACTATTTATAAAAGTAAAAAAACGTTTATAAGTTACTTTAGTAAAAGGCGTAACTCTTCTCGTTTTTAGTCGGCTTCTTTCGTTACTTACGTCCACGCCTTCGTATTTAGCGAGTCTTATCAAATAATCTTTTTCAAAAATTTGAGTTTTTCTGATGAATAGTGATTTTACTGTTCATAACTGTTATTTATTTTTCTATTTTATAGATTTAAGTTATTCGTAAATGTCGTAACTTATTCGTTTTAACTCCGTTTTTAGCGATTCTTTTGAGCATGTCTTCGTATTTAAAAGTTTTATCGATTTATTGATGTTTTAAAAGTATAAGTTTCTATGGTGAATAGTAAATTTTATAAAAATAGTTTTATAAAAGTATATATTTAATCGTATACTTGAATAGTAGAATCTTTTCGTTAATAAAATCGGTTTTTTCGAGTTCTTATCATTTTGGTATCGTCATGAGACGTATTATCTTATTAAATTATAAAATGACCAGGTTATATGTTCGAATCCAAACTGATAGTTTTGGATTTGTGTTTTCATAAAAAAAACATGTTTTTAAAATAGCAATCATAATGGTTGATTCATACATAGACCTATATACACATAAAATGATAATGTATAGTCATAAAGGGTTTTAGGTACCTTATGGTGATTGTAACTACCCAAAAAATATAACATTAGCAGCGGAATACCACATGGGTGCTACTCATTATAAACAGCGATAGATAATAGGAACGACCTCTAAATGTGTCGTTTGTAAAACAATCTCGTTGATTTTCTAAAATCAAAATAATAGTTGTCCAGAATTGGCTTCACCATGAAAAACTTGAATGTAAAGACTCCAATGCACATCAAATAATTCAAGCATCTATTTCACCTGAGCAAAACATGCTTATATGTCGTCAACATTTTAAAGTTGTGAGTTCTTAGATTAGTTTAAAATATGAATGTAAGTTTCAAATGAATGTATTTGCCCACTGTGTCATCACAGTATCATGTAAAAATCCCAAAGATTTATAAAGAATGCACGACACATTTTATGTCACCAAAAGTACCAATCTTATCCCAAAGATTTATAAAGAATGCATGACTAATTTAATGTCACCAAAATGTTCCAAGTATGTATTTGTTGGGAACGTGATCCGACATGTTATAACGTTCGTTCCCAGGGATAGCTAGTCACCCGAACGGGGGTTGTCAATCCCGAATAGATCTATTTCATAACATGCGCGCAGACAACATGCTATAACGTTCGTTTTCCGAGTGATAGCGAATCACCCCGAACTGGGGATTATCAATCCCAAATAATCTATTTATAAACATTCGCGTCACATCCAAGTGATTTACAGTTCATGACGCTGTGACGTAGACTTGTATGTACCCATCACAGGTGTCCCCTCCAAGAACATTCCGGGCAGTGATTTAAAATAATGTGTTCCCCTCATGGGTGTTCCCTCCAAGAATCACTCCGGGAAGTAGTGGATTGTTTGCCCCGCATGTAATTCGCCAATCCAATCGGTAATCGACAATCATTCGATTGGTAAAGTATGTGGTTGTGACTAAAAAATGAAAAGTCTAATAAGTATCCCATTAGCGAAATATGTAAATGAGTATGAAAACCAATTTATAATCAACCATGTAATCGTATTTGCAAATAGCATGTTTCATCCCAAATATATGTTAAAACGAGGAAAAACAGGGGAGCTACTAAACTCACCTTGATCAAAGACCACGATTCAAAAATAATTCCACATAATCAACAACACGAATTGCAACGATCTCTGGCTACGACCCTATAATTATGCGCTCTATTATAATACACGTTATTAAATACGATCAACGATGGTACATCGTAACGACGAAAATCATTACATATTTTCTAAATATGTATACATACATATACATGTGATGAGAAATCACTTGCGGTCTTTAACCGTTTAACCTTAGTATTTTATATGAATATATACTATTTTCGTCAAATCATAGCTTATTCGAATAGTTACCGTAAGATACTATTTTTAGACCTTCGTTTTTAGAATCGAAACAGTGGTCTTAAATATATTTTATTGAAATAAAGATCAACAGACTTTAGTTTTGACCCGCTATGTCTTACATTTTAAAAATAGTCAATCCTCGCTGGCAAAGTAAACGTCATTACGAAACACTTTCGTGTTCGCGGAAGGCTGGTGAAACGGACTCGAAAGTGCTCAAATCATTTAATTAATAAACCTGTCAGATTTTTATATATATTTAAAATTAACTTAATTTTTTCTATTGAAGGGGTATATTCCGATTTCAACTCCAGTTTGCTTCGTTATTGGGAGTTTAAAAGTCCCGTTTTATATTCAAAACGTCCGTCAAAATATAAATTTGTTATATTTTGTAAACCAAAGTCTGGAACTTTTCAAAGTCTCGATCCGTAATCTCAGGTTACGTTTTCTGCTAACAATTATCCGTTATTTAAAAAACGCGCCAAAGTCAGTTTTAGCTCATAAACTCATATTAAATACATTTAATATTGCTTATACTTAATATCCTAATCGCGTTTTTAAATATTAATAGTCATATTTTACTTAGACGTCGCAAGTTTCATTAGATTTTCATCACATATAACCAATTGATAATAAATGAACAATTAATATATATTTATGTGCAAAACAAATCGAAACTTTTGTGTCCTGTTTATCAATAACCAAACAAATCCCCTGGCTGTCCGGCTTGTTTGTCGCCAAAGCACCTTTGTGGGGCTTATGTACTACCCACGCAACCTATTTGGTGACAAAATCAACACCAAACGCAGCCCCTTGACTGCTGTCCGATTCCAAAAGCACCTTTGGATGATTTCCACGGAAAAACGGCAACATTTGTGGTGTAAACCACAGAATCAAACACCCTTGGTGTTGTTAAGCGATAACAAAACGCACCCAGGCAGTGTGACTAACAAACATCGCACCCTTGGTGCCGTGAGACTAACTAAAACCCTGCCTTTCGCTCGTATACCAAAACCGTAACCCACCATTATTGTTGTTATAGCCCAAACGAACGCACCCCTTTTGAATTAAACTAACCCGAACTAAACTCACCCCCTTGTGCTATAAACTAACAACGAACCATTTTGTTGGAACGTAAGAAACAAACACACCTTTCGGGCAGTTATACGCAGAAAACCAGGAATGACCCCTTGGTGCAACATATCCACCGCACCCCTTGGTGCATATACTGTTCCAAACGCAGCCCTTATTGTTGGCTGTCATAGCCAAACTGCACCCTTGTGGGCTGTTTAACAGCAAACAAGCGACACCCTAGTAGTATTGTATAAACAAACCAAAGTACACACCCCATTTTGTGTTAACCGAAAACGGACGCACCTACCCTTTCAGGTTTAACTAAACCAAACGCACCCCATGTTGCGGATTTGTTATCCCAAAAGCTCCCTTATCGCTGTTTAATAACCAAAACATACACCCCTATTGTTGGCCCTTAAACAAAGGACTCTAACGGTTGTTAATACTCAGAATGAAACAAACCACCCCCGGTGGCTGTTACTGTGACATTCCCAACCGCACCCTTATTGGCGTGGACTGCCACCCACTCTCCTCCTTTTTAGGTGTTTAACAAGCCCAACCATACGCACCCGTGGTGGCCCTAAACAAAAACCACCAAACGCACCCTCTGGTGCCAATGTACTTAAACCTAACGCACCAGTTTAGGGGTATGAGCGAAACCACACGCACCCTTTTACGTAGGTGGCTGCCCCGAAATCCCACCCGAACGACCAATTTTTGTTGTTTAAACCCAAAACAAAAAGCACCCTTGGTGGTGGTTTAAGCTGGCTGGGGTGGAGGTTGTTGTTCGGTGGTATGTTGGGTGCGAATAGGTGGAGGCACTGGATTTGTGGATCGATTAGATCGTTGATGAGAAGCTTATTGGTCTTGCCGAAACATATGCTCAGCCGGCTATAAGTTTTCCGGCGGCGGCGTGGTGGCGGTGGCCGGAATCCGGCGGTGGGGGTGGTGGCTGGCCGGATAAAATGGGAGAGAAGGGAGAACTAAGAGAGTGTGTGTGTATTGTTTTTAAATAAAATGAGTTAAGTTTTATAAAAATTTTATTTATAATAAAACTTTAAAAATTAGTGTCAAGTGTTAAATAGTTTAGGGTAAATTTTGAAATATTATCCCAGGGACTAAAGGTGTAATTGTCGAGAAACTTTTACAAAATATTGATTCGGGACTCGTTTGAACCACTTAACGGACGATTCGAGTCACGAAATTTGCGCCATTGTTTTCCAAATCATTTTTCCGATAAAAACGAGTATTTATTTGATAATATCTCATAAATATTTTTATAACATTTATAAAAATGTTCGTTATTTATTTGGTGAACCGGTTACGTCTCGTTCAAAAGTAAAAATAGAAATAAATTTTTAACCCGTATATTTGCGTTATCAACAAACGTTACTGAATAAAATGATGACTAATTTATTAAATATTTTCATTTAATAAAAAGTGTAAATTAATTATAATTTAATTATTTTCTCGTTTCTAAATCTTGCGAGGGCATTTCAGTCACCTTCTGACTGTTTTCGGGTCTCGGTCAAAACTAAAAAGTTGTCTGGAATATCATTTCACATCAAATTGCTTTAGAGTCCGAGTAATGAAAACGTGCTTTAGATGGTCGTTCTTATAAGTCAAGCCAGACCCTAAAAGTCAAAGATTGAAATCGTCATTCAAAATTTCAAAAATTCTCGGATGTTACAGTACCTACCCCTTAAAGAAATCTCGTCCCGAGATTAACTTTGTGTTATCCGATTGTGTGACCAAGGAAAGATTTAAGGTTTAATAAACTCGTCCTAAACAAGACTCTGATAGCTTTATTCAGCAAAATTCGGTGTTTCTACACTTCTCAATCTACCAAAAAATTTGGCTAGGTTTGTCCAGGATATTTAATCCATCAACATGGGTATCTCAAAATATATCATTACAGATCCTATGACTGGTATAACCGCGTTATAAGGAAAGTCTCATTATAGTAAAAACCTCAAGAAGAAGGTGTAGTCGCGTGAGTATGTTTGTATAAGTTTCTAAATGTCCGAGGACGGAGTCTCGTTTCTACTATCTGTAATGTTCGATGAT
>BQNB010126361.1:0-19615 GCA_026074375.1 Tanacetum coccineum
CCTCATGTCATTGACCAGCTTGTGAAAGCGAACATAGTACTCATTGATGTTTTCACCTGGAAGCATCTTGAATCGCTCAAATTCATCATATAACGGAGATTCCCTGTCTTCTTTGGTGAGCTCAGAACCTGCAAGAAGCATTTTGACATTGTCCCATATTGCTTTTGCTTCAATGTTGTGATTGATGAGCTTGTAGATGTCTTTGGGTAATCCTTGAAGTAAGATCATCATATGTACGAGGCCTTTCTGGTCCAAGAAGGACACCTCCCTCAGAGGTAGTTCCGAGTGTATCCCTTGTGATTCCAAGCTCAAATGGTCCTTGATTAATCGACTGAAGAATTTGCAAACCATTTTCCTTTCCCCTACAGTACAATCGGATTCGTTGTGACCATGATTCGTAATCAGTCCTATCGAGCATAGGAGGGCGGGTATCGGAACCGGCCACTTGAATATCATCTGAATTACTAGACATGGTTGATTACTTGTATTATGATAAACTTTGGATCGGTACAATGATTAGTGATTGTATGTTAAAAGTGATGATTGTTTGTTGGATTAGGTGATATGTTGTTTGATTGTGATTTGGTTTGGTTGAAATAAGTTAACGTAATGAAGATAATGAAACTTAGGCAAAACGCAGTGAAGAAGCCTAGACAAAACGCAGTGAAGAATGAAATTTTGCCAGAGTTACTTTCTATCAAAACGCAATATGGTCTTCAAGCAAAACGCAATGGAGGTCTTGAGCAAAACGCAGTGATATTGAAGCAAAACGCAGTGATAACTTGAAGCAAAACGCAATGAGGTCTTGAAGCAAAACGCAGTGAGGTCTTCAAGCAAAACGCAATGGATGTCTTGAAGCAAAACGCAGTGAGGTCTTGAAGCAAAACGCAGTGAGATCTTCAAGCAAAACGCAGTGAGGTCTTCAAGTAGGCAAAACGCAACCTTCAATAACCAAAACGCAGTGACCAAAACGCAACCCCAAATACGACAAAACGCAGTACTGTTGTACTATACAAAATGACAAAACGCAGTGTACTATTTGAGGCAAAACGCAACCAAGAATGTCTCAGAGAGGCAAAACGCAGTGAAGAAAAATACGAACTTTTTCACCTAAAAACACCTAAAAATCACCCTTTTGAACGTTTTTGCTTGGTTTCTTTTGTACAACTTGATCCTAGAAGGTTATAACAACTATAAAAACACTAACTTTAACATCACAAACGTGAGAATCAAAGAGTGTCAAGAAAAAGACCATAAACCTTCAAAAACCAAACTTTTGATCTAAACTAACCAAGAAAACGCACACACAATCTATCTAATCATCCCATGGGCTCTGATACCAATTGTAGTATATTGGATATCACAATACAAGCTTAGGAATGATGGGTTGGCCAAATTTGTAGAGAGAGAAAATGACTAGTTCTAGTGAGAGAAACACCTTTTAGTGTGTGTATGATAAATTGAACAACCAACCCCTTCCCATGGCTGGAAAGGGGTATTTATACAAGTGTTTTGGTGCCCCTAAGTGGGCCATGGAGTGGGCTAACAAGTGGGTAAAGACCCGGCCCAACACCATAAGTCGTACGGTAACTAAACGATTAATACTAAGACTACGAGCTAACCTATGCTAGATATAACACGGGGTGACCGAGTCTTTTACATGGATTTTCATAATCCTAACAATCTCCCCCTAAGGGAGGTCACCCCAGAAAATACAAATTGAATCCTAGCATTATATTTGAATTAATCTTTGATTCTGGCTTGTAGTCTTTTGATTCTTCAACATTTGTCTTTGTACATCAAGTAGTGATCTTTGAGCTTTGTTCCTTGGACTTGAGTGATCTTTGAGCTTTCTTTGAGATCATCATCTGCAGTAAATCTCTTAATCATCCTTGTAGTGGAGTATTGCCTTCATGTGATGTTGTGACCTTCGGACCCGCATGCTCACACTTTTCTTGATCATGATATTACTTCTCAGAGTTGCGGAAGCTGTGTTGTAGGTCTTTCAGTTGTCATGATGTCTTTGATTAGAAATATGAAGTGTGAGCATGGGGTTGTGAATTGACTCCATTGGAACGAGGTATCTCCATCTCCATCTTTACTTGACCCTGAAATAAAACAGTTAACAATAAAGCTCGTGGGCGAACATGGCTTTGTCATTCGCCCGAGTATGGTTGGAGTAACCTCCGGATCCGTGAGGACCGACCTGTGATCAGGTAGATTCATCTTAAGATGAATCTCCTTGACAGGATTTCCAGTATAAGTATCGGATCATCAGATGTACAGCCATCAGAATCACCATACTTGCATGTTCTCTTTATCGGAACATCTCAAAGCAGACAACACGATAAGAGTGAATTGGTTAGTTACTATCTTACCGATTAAAGAGGAAAATGATTTGAAAAATTCAATCGACGTGTTGTTTGAGAAAGTATTTTGTGACACATCGAGAGTGTTTGATAGCATAAAATCAAATTTCATTAGAAACTTATTTGTTTTGAAAGAAGTTCATAATCGATGTGCTAGAAAATCAGTTGTTGAGCATATCGAAAGGTTTTTCAAAAGCTATTCGTCAATTCACTGCATGGAACAAGTTTGATTCATAAAGAATCGCACCATCGTTGCTTTCCATTGCTTTCCCATTTTATTTTTTTTGTCCACGCTTAATCCATAGTGGATCTCACATGTCACCTACCAAGAGCTTGTTTGATGTTGGCTCTAGAAGGAATTTCATCTTCATCGTGAGTATTTTGTATCAATCGGCATGTTCTGGCAATTGACCACGAGATAATGCGAAGGACTCCTTGAAACTTTACATGTTGTCAAAGTGTGTGAGAGAACAAGCACAATATGGATAATGTCCTAGCGAGACTTTGGATGATCTCAAGGCCTATACTCAATAGTGCATTTTGGTTTTAGTGTCGGATGCTGGAAGCGTGACTGCCGACCTTTTCAATAACGACTAACTCGGAGTGAGTGAGACGATAGAATTGTAATTGGATCTCCGTGAGAAATAAACGAAGAATCCATTGAGGAATTCTTGAGTAGCTAGGGAGGGTGTGCATCGTAATCACTACTGGGTCCATGTATACTTTCTTCAATGTCAGCAATCAACCTTGTGAATTCTGACAGCATATGTATTGACCCTGTTTCTGCCTAATGTATAAAGGAGGGCTGCTTTCTTTTCACCCTTATCTTTAACATTTCTTTATCATTCTTCACCCCTTCATGCTTACCAGAGCTTCATACTAGAACCTGTTGGGTTATTCCATACTAGCTCCATCTCAGTCCGTACTATTCCGTCTTCTCACATAACACCTTTGTGTAATCATACCTAAAGGACATCTACACTAACTATGGATTGACCTGGGTAGATCCCATCCGGCTCTGGCGTGATCTATGGGAACATGTACCTAACATACCATCCTTATATAACTCGATAAAGTAAATACGGGTCGGTCTTTGGTACTTGTTTTCTCATTCGCCATCAAATACCATTCGTTCCCCCTTAATATGTGCATCGATATCTAAAAATATTAGCACATATAGAGGAGCCTACACTTGAAGTTTAAAAAGAACACATTTTATATCATGATTTTCATACTTAAATGCACAATTTTCACCCCCCGAGCAAAAATTTCAAATCCGTTGAGATTTTGGGTCTCAATTGATTTAAGTTTAGGAAAATTTGGGAGAAAGTGTGTCCGGTTTATAAAATCCGAATGTGAAGCAGATAGTTACTTAATATACAAGCCTAAGTTACAGTTTTAGACACTACATAGTAATGTACATATTACAACAACGTATTAAACAGGCTACCCCTCATCGGTTCTCTTCAGCAACCGGTAGTCGCCTTCTCGGATCCTTCCACCCACAAAGCTCTCCAGATTTCGAAAGATACGTCGTGTCTTTAGCCGTTTCTGGATAGCGAATATGAAGTCCTTGCTCCTGTCCACATCTTTCTTCGACCAAAATCTGGTGTTCATCCCTGGATTAGTCTTGTTGATCTGGAATTCCTTGACTCGATAGTCCAATGCTTCGTCAATCTGTTGCAGAGTGCCATCACTGAACTTGTGTATTTCATTGAACCTCATGATCATCTGAACCCCGTATTTGTCTCTGAATGTAACTGCCCTTGGAGAGTCTATGACTGTGTAGTCATGCTTGAATTCAAATCCAGTGGCTTCCCATCGAGGTTTGGTGAGGTTTAGCTGTGTTTGGGTAACTCTCTATACCCAACTGAAAGCTTCTACAACGGTGTCGAATAACCAAGTTTCTGAGTCCATAAGGTTTGATAGCGGAGTTAGAATCATTTTGTCTTCGGGTGATAGGTGGTTCAATGACCTTGAAAGATTTAACAAGTACAAGATCTCAAAGTCACTTGGGTACATGTGTTTGAAGTCCCTTTCTGCTATAATGGAAATCCTTTGAGATCAGCTCGACGAATGCAATTTTCTTCATATAGTGTAGCCCATAGCATTGAGAAAAACTTTCGATTACGGACGACGCTTAGATACGCATATGAGTCCTTAACTGCTCATGGCTCGGTCTCTTCAGATGGAGAATCAGTCAATGTAGAATCGTTGTCGTTGAAACTCCACCAATGAGAGGATACCATACAATAGCCGCACTGTCATACTTTCATTTCCTCTTCAACCAGAACTGATCAGGCACTAGTTGCTCCTAACCTACAGCAGGATAATAATGCTGCCTTCATCCTATCGAGATTGACAAAGCCGGTTCGTGCCCACCCTTACACCAAGTCGTAGAGTACTCAGGTCCTTTGTTGAAGATAAGTCCGGTTGAATGGTTTACATGGCCCTGGTTCCCTCCCAGTGGAAGGAGGCTTGCTGACGTTGTCCCGGATTAATTGCATCATCCCTTGATCTGTAAGAAGTTTGTGGTCATACTTCCATTTGAATTGGAGATGAATCACTTAGGATGAAACACTTTGAACGATTTCGCATGTAGGCTTCCAGGTCCTTGGGAGTGAGTTCAAGAGATTCCCTCGTTGTTTACAAAACCAGTCCATCAATGTCGCCATAAATCCCCGGTTTTGAGCAGTAGCCGAGTTCTCCTGTGGAGGCACATAATGTCGACTTTCAGAGCAGAGCCCAGTTTTTGTTGCATGGGACAGATCAATATGGAATATTCCAAGCAGGTTCTGGAGTGGACGGTCTGTCTTCTGTTAGAGGTTTCCACCAGCTTTGCCTAAGGTTGACTGTAGGAACATGATCACGTCCACCGTCATCATCACTAGAGAGTACTTGTAAACATCGACAGTGGAATCCTCATCCATATAGAATTCATCATGAATCTGTGAGATTGACGGCTTAGTCCTGGGAGTCAGTCGTTGCCACGCTAGTATTCAGCTGATGCAGCTGTCTATGAGGAACTTGGGGCGCAGTGCCCTGTTGACAATTATCTTCCTGACGAGTGGATGAGACTGGAGGTGGTGGAGGAGGAGCTTGGGCAGAATCAGAAGCTCCGGTTGTGCCAGAAGCCTCCTTAATTAGCGCCGACGGGTGGAGGAGGAGGTGGTGGTGAAGGAGCGACCCAGGGGAGAGCTTTTGAGAGTCTTGCTTACCTTTCTTCTTATTACCTCCTGAGCCTTATAATCATCAAAAGTCCTTCATCTTCATCACGATGGATAGAGCCCCTGTAGTGCTCATAGCTATTCAGTGTTCAGGCATGTCCATTGTCATAGTTCTCCTCCAACATGCGTTGAGCAGAATTTTCCTTCAAGTCAGAACGTATGGGAGATCCTTGAATCGAGCACGAAGAGGAGCTCTCATTGCATGCTTTACAGATGACTTAACCACGCCTCTTAACTGATTCTTCTATTTTTTCGGTCAATCTCATGTTGATTCATAAACTTCGGTCTCTGTTCTCTGATCATGGTTGGTCCAATAACATGTTTCCACTTTGCGGATCCTGCTCCCCTGTTTTTCTAACCGTGATACCAGAGCTTTGATTTTCTCACACGCGGTCCCTATGTTGCTCGAGTTCACCCATCGCCTGTAAAGAGAAGCGACTCTGATGAACCTTGTTGAAGTTGAGGTGGTAGTGGAAGAGTTGTTGTTGTTGTTGTTGCTGCAGTTGTGATTGTGGTGGTTGGTAGAGGCCAATGAACATTAGGTGAATGAGGTCTAGACACGAGATCGATCACCGGAGATGTCATCGGAGGGAGAAAGAAGTTTCTTGCAGAATAGTGACGGATGCCATTGATTCAAGACCTCAGTGTCCAGCTGTGGTCTTCTCATTATCGTCCTCAGACGTTTGTCATTCAAGAATTGATCACCAAAGCTGAAATCTTTGGCGAGATGTTGTAAAGAAGACATGTCCCTGTAGAGCTGACAGGTTCTTCTGGTATCACCTGTTCATCAACCGTGAGCTTATCAGATTCTTATGCACATCAGGTATGCCCGAGGCCGGAAACCTTCCTCCATATGCTCAGTTGAAGGTTAGACTGGAGGGACCGAGTGATCTCAAACATCGAGTGTTCAAGGGTTGGTCCAGCGAGAACACCTCGAAAGTTTGGTAATCGTAGAGAATCAGCAATGTTAATGATCAACAGGGTTTTGGTCCACCTGGCCTTCATCTCGTGTACCAGGGTCCTGATCCATCCTGCCTTCATCTAGGGTAACCATGTATTGATCCAGCCTGGCCTTTTCTCGTGTACCAGGGTCTGATCCCAGCCCTGGCCTTCCTCTAGTGACCATGGATAATGCACCTGGCCTTCATCCTCGTGTCCAGGGTCTGATCCACGCCTGGCCTTACAACAAGGTCCCATGGACAATCCAGCCTGGGCCCTTCGTCTTGATTTCCACTTCTTTCCCACGGAAGGCATTTCTTCATCAGACCTCCGTATCACTGCCAATCTTCCCGAGCATCGGCATATAACTGCAGATATTTATCACTACCGGAGCTGTTACAGTTGGAAGTTGATAGCCGCCTCTGAAATATATAATGTTTTTTTTTTTTTTTCTGTCTGAGCTCTTCTCCCTTTTGGATTTGAAGGTTGAGGAGAACTTGGGCCAGCTTAGTTCCTCTCTACTTTCTCTTCCCCTTTCCTTGGCACCGCTGGTATGGTTGAAGTTTCCCATGTCAGGTTTCCCAGATAACCCACAGGAGGAATAAAAGAGAGGACCCCTTAGAGTTGGTTATCGCATCTGTTAAAAAAAACTTTCTTGAAAACTTTGCAGTATCGCCTCCTCTGTGTCTTCAAGACTAGGTTTAGCAGCAGGAACCCCTTCGTCAACGAATTCATCGACCAACCGCTTAGAACTCTTAGCAGTTCTCTTCTTGACCACTTTCCCTGCCTTAGCACGTTTGGCTAGTGGATGATCCTCAGATGATTCTGACACAGATTGCGCTTCTTCTCCTTGGTTTGGCCGGTGTATGTTTTAGACTTCCTTGTTTTAATTTTAGAAACGGTTGATCTAACGTTGCCTTAGGTTTTGTTTGTTGATAGGCTTGGTTGGTATTTGGTGCAGGAGATTCAGATCCACTTAATTTCTACCCCTATGTCCCGTTGATGCTTTGGTAACCTTTACCCAGATAGTCCATCAAGTAGTCTGCTCCTCGAATGACATTATTAGATGATTCATTCGGATATTGTCATCCCAAGACCTCTTTGTTTGCTTCCCTTAGCAAGAACTTTAAGAATGACCTAGTACAGGTTACCTCAGTCGGCAAATGTAGTGGAGACTCTGGTCTTGGGTGGAGAGTTTGCCAGACTTTGCAGTGGAATAGTGATCAATTTTTGTGAACCTGATACTTGGAATAAGAATAAGAGTGCTTTCTTCTTCCCAGAGTATGTTTGTGCCAACTTCCTTTTTTCTCTGTGAAGGTGTGGATGGATTGAGTGAATTCCCCCACATCCTTTCTCATAGTCAATGTGACTGATTGACAATCCCCCAAAGGATTTGTAGCACTGGAGCTCTCGGCCTTTCAAATCCAGACGTCTTTCCCGTGAGGCACAGATTGATAAAGGTTGCTAGTAGCCCTCACATGTTGAACAAGTCTTTGTGTGACATAGACAAGTGCAGTTACTTCCTTTTAGATATCCCACCTTATTAGACAAAATCAACAAGGGATCAGAGTTTGGAGGAGAAGAGAAAGCCCGGTTTTTGTCGTCGGTGTTATTTGAAGAGCATCTCCTGAGTGTGTCGTTGATTGAGATTGAACATTGCTCTGACCTTGACATTAAAACTTCCAGCTTTAACTGTCAAAACGAATGGTAAATCCCAGAATTGCTGATGTAGATAGCAGGTATTGTTGATGACTGCTGTAAAAGCTCTGGAAGAAAGATATTTGCTTGATAATGTCAATACACATAGCAATCTTGAAAATTGGACTCGTTGAATTTTTTCTCATTCAAATAGCAGTTGCTTTTACCAATTGGCACCCATCCGATTTTTTGCGAGTCACGATTTGGTCATCAGTACGAGAGCGGGTGAGCCTCTGCAAGAGAGCTTGTTTCAGCAATAGCCATTGATTCTGCAAAAATTACAATCATAGACGAACGAGCATGCAGATAATGGTTGTTAGATGAGAGCAAATGCACGAAGTTAAGCATGTATGCACAATATCTAAACGCAAGGATTTTGACATACACAGACTCAAAACGCAGGCATCAAAACGCAGTCATTCTCAAAACGGAAAACGCAGTATAGGAGCGCAAAACGCAGTCATTCCCAAAACGCAATCATACTCCAAAACGCAGTCTTAATCAAAACCGCACTAGTCAAAACGCAATCCGTCCACAAACACAAGATTATAATAGTCAAAACAAGTCAAAACGCAACCTTTTAGAAAATTTTGAAAAAAGTATCTATATTTTAATAATAAAATTTCTTCAAATCAAAACGCAACGAGTTTACGTTTTTGAGCCTGTTTTGCATCATATAATCAAAACGCAATCATATATTATATCAACAAACGCACATGAATTTGCCCTTAGAGAACCTTAAAACGCAACAATTAAATTTACTAAACTACAAAAACCAACATGAATTTAGCCTTGAAAAACATAAAACGCAACAACAACATAACCACAAAACGCAACATGAATTTAGCCTTTAGAATCCTAAAACGCAACAACAACATAACCACAAAACGCAACATTAATTTAGCCCTAAAACGCAGCATGAATCCTTGTCAACTCGCAACCTAAACTTATTCTAAAATGGCAATCACTACTCAAAATTATAGGGACATTTGATGTACGGGGCGGGGAATCAATTTAGGCATTGGAAAATCATCTAGCATTTAAGAAAACGAAAACCCAATAATTAAACACACTAACCCTTGATTCGATGAGGTGTTTACACGAGGATCTAAGCAAAGAAATGCTTTAGAAATCTCAAGATCAGTCAAACCAACTAGACAGAGATTTGAGATAGAATCGGCAACAGTTTGACTTTAGTTTGTGATATTTGAACCAAGACAAAACCAACCCCCACTTGTTTTGTTCAAAAAATTACAATTTCAGCAGTTGGCAATAATTGCCCTTCTCTTTCTTTTATTTCTTATAAATGCAAGATAAATTACACTAATGGTCCACACTTACATATTCTTAGCATTTATAGTCCGAAGCAATTAATGGATTGAGTAACTCGGGAAGGCGACACAATTGGTCCTTTTTAAGTTAACACTAGTTTAACTCCCCCTTAAACCATAACCCCCCTTAGTTACAAAAAATGCCTGAAAGATGTCATAAATTTGAAAAACCACTCTCCCCCCCTACCAATCAATGACCCGTTTTCTATTAAAGAGCTGTAGGCGTTGATGAGAGACAAATGTTTAAGAGAAACAAGTCCTGATTTACTTTCAAAAGTCTGCTTGAAACCACCACGTGAAGATCCAAATAATTTTCTGAAGAATCATAGACGTAAAATTATGAGGATAAAAAGAAGACTTCTCTCTTAATCCCAAGAAATAATGCAACTGAAGCGTACATTAAGATTCAAGGATGCAAGGATATAAAGATATCCTTTCCCGGAAAACTTAATCACGCCTTGTATTAGGAACAGCGTCTTTTTTGGGCGGACGAGCTTGCTTATTTGAAACGGGTTGCAGTCTGAAATAACTACAAGCCATTTTAGACATGTTTTGAAAGTTTAAACTTCCGTTCGAGCTTCATTTAAAGACCCGTGTCATTATTGAATGACATTTCTAGGACCGTAAATGTTATCGATAAACGAAAGACATGTCTTGAAGAAAAACTATTTTTGGAATTTTCTATTTTCTGATTTTTGTATTTTCTTTTTGGATTTAAGTATGTACATATTTACAAAGGATACGTGAAGCCAATCCGTTACACATCCTGATCATCCTGAAGACTTTTGAGTGTCTCCGGCTTCATACACTTCATGCCAAGCTCGTTGAGAATGAATTCGAAATCTCTCTTGCAGCGCCATAGTGAATATATTCTTGCCAGTTTTGATACTCTGTCCTCCAACGAAATACAACTCAAAACCACTCCTTTTTCCACTTGTTACTCAAGATGAAATGAGGTCGGATGTCGATGTTTTAGACCGAGAATAGCTGAACGTTGTTGCAGCATAGAGCTATGGCACTCTTGTTGTCACAGTACATAGGGAGGCTATTGTAAGCAAGTCATAATCTGATAAATGAGACCGTGCATCCATATGATTTGGCACGATCCCCCCCACGGCAACCATACATCGCGATGCATTCTGCTTCTGATAGACATATATACGAGCTAGTTTGCTTCTAATTGATTGACCATCTGACTAACTTATCACCAATGAACTGAGCACTTGCCAGATGGTACTATCTGCGAGTGTCCCCTGACAACCTGCATTGATCTGCATCTGGCGTATTCTGATAGTGCGCTATGGCGGTGTCTTTCGAATACAAAGACCATATTGAGAGGAATCCTGGAGATACCGAAAGACGCGCGTTTTAAACAGCCTCTAGATGGTTCTTTTTCGTAGGGCCTAGATTATATCTGAGCACACATGCACACAGCAAATACAAGGTCATGTCTACTGGCTGTGAGATACATCAGGGATCCAACCATACTACGATATCGAGTTTGGTCAACAGGGATCCCAGATAGGTCCTCATCCAGTGTTGGGTTTCCAGGTCACACCATAGGATTTGTCAACGAGAGTCACTTTTATGAAGATCCAATTTCTATCAAAATCTCATTTGCATATTTATCTTGATTTATGAAAAAGCCTCATGATTTTGAGAGATTTTGTAAACCAAGAAAAAATGATATTGACCCATCAATCGACATTGAAAATAGGAACTCATTACATAAGAAAAACTTTCAACGTCTAGGGTTCGGTCGAGCAAATTATGATCTCATCAACATATAATTTAGAGACATGAAGAGTGTGTTTGCCTATTTTTGGCGAATACAAGTGGTATCGAACGACACCCTTGGAGAATCCTTAGCCAGAAGAAACCTTGCAAAGTGTCATACCATGCCCCGAGAGCCTGTTTTCAACACCGAAAGTGCTTTCTTCAGACGATAGACATGAGTGTACGTTCTTGGGTCAAACAAAGCCTTCCATTGGGTGGACAATAGACTTCCTCTTAAGCTCGCCATTTAAGAATGCAGTTTTCACGTCCATATTGATAAACTGTCAATGTTTTTGCTGGCGGCATTGGCAATGAATATCCTGATTGCTTCAAGACTAGCTAACCGTGGCAAAGGATTCTTCAAAATCTAGACCTTCCTCTTGACGAAATCCTTTTGCTACAAGACGTGCCTTGTTTTTCAACACATTTCACAATACTCATCAAGCTTCACTTTATAAATCCAACTATGAGAGCAATAATTCATAGGGCACTATCTGGAGGTGGTACTAATTCCGCATACGTCCCCAGTCGATCAAAAATTCATGGATTTCTTCTTGCCTGGCATGAAACCATCAGTCTCAATAGCTGGCAAGATTGAAAGTTTTCGTTTTCAAACTTTGGACAGTACAGAATTAGTAGAAGCACCACAAAGCATCCGTATCAAGCTGATTCAGTAGTGGATACCGGTCCTTTGAGGGGTTCCCAATGATGTTATCAAAAGGATAGCTCAGTCCATTTCCGACATGTTCATGATGTTGATTGGATTGGACTGATTCATGTAGTTGATTTCCCCCGATGTATGAAGCTTCAGAGTTATAGTCAGGGGCGAACTCAATTTAGCAAAATGTTTCGGGATCAGCTGCTAGCAAACGGATTAACTTCCGCGGAGGACTTTCACGCTACTGCTAAACCATGATGAACCGAGGAGGAATGGAGATGCCAAGGAGATGAAGTATGAGCTTCCCGAAGGTGCGTTCCAGATCAATGGACAATAGATACGGATGTACCTGTAGTAATGACCGGAATGGATTTCTGACGGAGTACCCCGTTGGAATTAAAATACTCATCAACATGGGGTTGGAGATATCATCCTCCAATTCCTTTATTCTGGGAGGTGCAAATGGTATTCGCAGGAATCCGTATTTTGTACGAGCCCTGAACTGATAGGTCCAGGCGTCAACAGGATAGGAGCGGGTCCTGAACTGAATTGTACAGGAGCCATCTGCTCAGTCAGCTCATCGAACGTAACATGAATAGTCTCCATTATTTGTCGGGTCCTTTTGTTGTAAATTCTGTAACCCTTCCTGTTTGGTGTGTATGGGGGCGTAACCAACAAAGATTCGCAAAAGTCAGCCGTTGTTTGTAGTTTTTCCAAGAGTCCTGACTGTGCATTTGTAGGTGTAACAAAGAGCGACCAAAGACTCGGAAAAATGTGAGATCAAGGCTTCTATTGTGTACTAACGCATATGGGGTTTTGATCGTGACGTTATGAATAAGGAAACGGTTTTGTGTAGTAACAAGCATTAGCCCACAGCTTCGGCCCAAAGAAACATCGGTGCCTTGGAAAATATTAACATTGTCCTTGCAGCCTCTACCAGAGTGCGGTTCCTTCTTTCGACAACGCCGTTCTGCTGTGGAGTTCGTGGAACAGTCTTTTGATGAAAAATTCCTGCTTTTTCATAGTGGTCATACAAAGTTTTGTTGACAAATTCTGTGCCATTGTCGGTGCGGATGAATCTGACAGTTTTGTTAAGCCCGACTTGAATTTGCATCAGAAATTTGATGACAACTGCAGGGTTTCATCTTAGGATCTCAAAAACTAACCCAGTAAAACCGAGAAAAATCATCAACAGATTACCAAGATATATTTCTTCGCATTAAATCGTTTGCACACGCATTCGGTCCACATAAGTCCATGTGAAAAGGGAGTTTTTAGAACTTCCAAATTGGTGTTTTCAGTTTTGGGGCAAGTCTGTGGGTATCTTTTTGCTCTTTCCTAATTGACAGACAGAACAAAGAAAGATCCTTTTCAAACTCAATCTGGGTAAGCCTCGAACAGGTCTTTTCTGCAAGATATTGAGGTAACCGAAGTTCCAAGTGGTGTACAAAACGCCGATGCCATAACCAGGATTAGTTCTTGGAGCATTTGATAGTAAAGCAAATCGGGGATGACATTTCATCATTCCTTCAAACAGAGATATTGTATAAATTAGAGCCACGGGACCCTTTAAGTAATTCAACACCATCCGTATCACGAACATAACACGAATGCTTTCTGAAAGCAACCTCCAAATCTGAATCACAAAATTGACCGACAGAGAACAAATTATGCCCCAGACCTTCCACGTAGTATACCCTGGAGATTACACTATCACCAATGACATAATCTCCATAACCCATAATGGCAACCAAAGTGGTCGTCTCCCAAAAGAATCTAACTGTCCCGATAAAAACTTTTTTCACGAATTCATGAGCCATGAGCGCAAAAGTCCCCCGTCAATGTTTTGAGCAGCCTGAGACCAAATACCAAAGGACGATATGTACTACCGCATATGAAAAAGAGACGAAGATGGAGAGTATATGGAAAATTGTATCCCCCGAATGGTTGTTTGTGTTCCGATTGGTTAGCACAAGCAATGGCTGACATTCTTGTAAGTTTAGTGAACCTAGTTAAAGGGCACTGATCACTTAGGGTGAATGTTCTTCCTGTGGGTCTCCATTGATAACCAACATTGTTACGTGTTTTGCCAGTTGGTTTCCAAATTTGTTTGATATGTTTAGGTTTCCACACTTGTGTAACTTGCTTTGGTTTCCAAACTTGTTTGATGTGTTTGGTTTTCCCTACTTGTGTAACTGGCTTATGGTTTTCCAAACTTCTTAACATGACGCACAACAATTTTAACATTGGGGAGGCATTCACAAGTTCAAAATAAGTAATCCACACACATATCAATGATTAGCCGAAAATAAACATTTGATGACATGTTTGGCACACAGAATGAGAAGCGAATATAAATTACAGAACTCTTAGAGCTAATACTAGAATCAACACGATCGTGGTTCTAAGACTAGAATCATAATTATCCTAGAGTGGTCCTTTCTACGTTCTTCAAGCTGTCACTCTTGCTGGCGGGATCTATGTTTTCCTTGAGTATGCTCCTAGCTGAGATCCCGCTAAGCATCAGTGCAACTGCTTACTCCTTAGTGAATGAGCACAGTACATAGACATCTTAGTGTACCCTGGGCTCTACATGTTTGTGATAGTACTACTGATGTTGCAATTTGGTCCTCAAAGTCAACTTGTTTTTTCTAGGGGTGGTAGCATGCTTCTTATCTTGTTGGATATGAAGACGAGCTTTGGTACATGTGCCAAATACATAATCTAAGAGCTCCAAAATGCTTAGTGTACCGGCAAGCAAATTCGAGTGATCTATCTAAAGGTCTTTCAGCTTTGGCTTCTTCCACTATGTCGCGAAGTGTATCTACACTTTCCTTAAGATGCCTGAGATAAACTAGATGAACTTCCCTATTATTCCTATTGCGAGGGGGAATAGGTTCAACATCTAGAGCATACTTTCCTGGTGCAGTTACTTTTGGTTTAAACTGAGTTGTAGTGACACATGAGACCGTATTCTGTATTTGGACCTTTAGACTTTCATTTTCACTTTTAAGGGCAGTTGTCTGTTCTGTATGCTTAGCACGCGTAATCTTGATAGAATCATACAATTCCTTGTAATGCTGCTTAATCTTTGCATTTTCTGCCCTAAAAAGTTCGTTTTGTTCTTGAAGACTATTAACCTCTTCAGTTAATTGTGAGATCTGAAAGTCTCGGCCCCTAAGATCTAGTGGTCGGTCTAGTTCACTACGGGTCTCCTGAAATTGAGAGATTTGCATTTTCAGCTTTTATGTACATTGTCTTTTCCTTGAATGAAGGCTTTCATTTGAACCGATCACAAAATGGAGTTAAAATCAGGAGTATCGTTAACGGATGATAAAAAAAAAAAGAATGGGTTTATTCTGAAAACTATCTTAAGTTTTGATACTTTAACTGTAAGTTTTAGGTGATTTACCTCAAGATTGGAAAACCGTTTTAAAAGATCCGTTTTGATAATTATCTTACGGATATCATCACGAAATAAGAAAGCTCTACTTCAAGTTCCAGACAACTGGTTTTTGACAACATGATGACCTTTAGGCATTTCAGTAAATCTAACTACATTGAGCTCAGAATTTTGAACAACAAAAACACTATCTTTAAGCAAGCAATCAGCAATATATTATCATGTTCGAGAAGAAGGTTTGTCCATTCTATCTCATCATGTTTCCTATCAACAGTACTTGTCTAGTCAGTCTTCCAACACATCAAAGGCATCACTCCATTTTCCTTTAACTTCTTTTGTTAGAGCCTTTTGAATGCCCTCAAAATGTTCTTGAAGAGTTTTGAAAAATGGAATGACCTCCGTGAGGTAACATGTCTTGGTTTGTTCAAAACCCCTTTCCCCTTCAGTGATCCCAGTTGGTGTAATTCTCTTTTTACATGTTTTATCAAATTCCGAAAACAGTTGTCTAAGTGTAAAAATGTTGATTTTCACTTGACTTTTGGTTGGAAGCACTCTGGGGACAAGCGTTGCAGGTGTATTTGGAGGATACACAGTTAACGCTTTGATGGGTCTGGTGTGTAGCTCTTTGAGAGCTTCAGCTTTCATTTTAACAATATCTTGAGACCAAAATAATTGTTCCGGGGTCAGTTGTTTCTGTGGTGAAAAGGTCGCAAGAAAATTCTCTTTCGAGTAATTGGGCGGTGTGAAATTGACCTTATTATCCACACATGCTTTAGCTTTCATTTTATCATGCATTTTCTTCCTAGAAATTTCAGATTGTTCTAGGGTCTCCTCACAGTCACGTACTACGGCCGGTGCATGATTGGGTGTGACAATTACATGACCACTATACAGGGCAGGCTGAACTTGCCTTGCACGATGTAGACATAGGGGATTCTTGTAGCCAATGGCTACCTTATTCACTTCATCATAAAAAGACCTAGGTTTACACATCATGTGAACTGTTTGAATAGACTGGCCTTGTTTGAATAGCTTATCCTCGACCCTATCTTTTAAAGCCTTTAAGTCCAAAAATTCTTCAAGGAATTTGTTTTCTTTCTGATTAAAATCCTTTTTCAAAGAATGTAACTTCTCACCATTACTGTTATGTTGATGGTAGATGCAAGTTGCCATTTTAATAGAATGAAGTTCCTTTTTCAAAATTTTCTTCCTTTAAATATTACGTCACAAAATAACTATCCTTAGTGCTCACAATCTTTTGTTCCCGTTCAGTTAATTCAACCTTGGCCCGTCATTCATACGTGTTTCAACTTGTTCTTAAATGTGGCAAGTTCGCCATTAACAAGTTTTAACTATTGTATTCCTAGGTGTATGATAGACCGATCGGACATCATAATCATGCAAGTCATTATCTATCATCACATATCATCATTTTTGGTTACCAAGATGCAATTATTCTGTACAACCGGTACTGCGTTGTCCTTTACATACTGATCATAAGAAGTCATATTACTATCACTCGTATAATCAGCATGTGAGTCAACAACGTGGTTTGGTCGTACATCGTCGTGCATCTCGTGTTCCTCATGATGATCACAAACAGCATCTTGATAGTGATCATGAGCTGTACCTCAGATAAGACATCCTAATCATAAGGACGAACCGGCTTTATCATAAACTGGATCTGCGGATGATAGGATTTGCCATGGAATAAGTGTTTGTGCTATGAGCTCCATCTCAACAGAATCAGACGCATCACAGTCATCAGCTTGAAATACATTATCCACATTGAGAGCTAAGTCTTGAACAGGTTGCTCATCTACATCTTCATCAATAGCATTGTCCAGTCCACCAGCTAGGAACAATGACTGCTCTTCATCCAAGATTACCCCATTCTCTTGAGCTTGCATTAGCAACATCTTGTCTTTGAAGTATTCGGAGTTCTGTGGACGCTTGGGTTGAGTGCAGTTTCTCGCTATGTGACCTAACCCGTTGCAGTTGTAGCACTTAACCTGCCTAGCTTGACCCGGATTAGCATTCCCCACTCTGTTCTGTGCTCTCCCATAACCAACTGCACCTGCTCCCCGTGCACTGTTACCCTGTCCTCTGTTCTGTCTACCCTGTACATTCTGAACAATCACCCTGCCGTCTTGTACCGTAGCTTGATTCCTTGGGTTTGATGAGGTTGAGTTGATTGTTTGTTTGAGGAAGGAAAAGTTTTCTATGAACTGGGTGAGTAAGGCAAGTGTGTTGGTTAGGTTCTCGATTAGGTTTTCAGTTGGAGAAATTCCCAGATCAGATTGTGAGGTGTCAGCAGAATGTGGTTGATGATATGTGTTGGGTGGATTCGTTGATGACTGAGAATGATACGGTTGATGTGAAACATTGGACATCAAGGCAAGAGGATCAACTGTCTGTTGTGTGAGACGTTCCACATCATCTTGTTCTCGTTGGCATGTGCCTCATGTTGCTTCAGGTAAGCATATAGTTGATCAAAGTTTGAATCTTTCAATCCTTTGTTAAGTTTCACAGCTGTAACAAATCTTCCCCATTCCGGTAGCATGTTATTCACAAACTTTGAGTTCAGCTGAATTTTTGACATTGTCATCTTGATGTTCCGCATGTCATTGATGAGCTTGGCAAACCGAACATAATAGCTGTGAATGGTTTCGCCTTTGTTCTGACGGAAGTGTTCAAAGTCATCATACAGTTGTGATTCACGGTCTTCCTTTGTTAGTTCCGATCCTTCCAAGAGCATCTTCACATTGTCCCATATGTCTTTAGCATCGATGTAATGATTTATGAGTGAATAGATATCTTTTGGTAGACCTTGAAGTATATTATGTTGCCTCGATGTCTGCATTATACCTGTCCTCTCCTCTTGTGACATTCCCGAATAAACACGAGGGTCGTTACGAGACCTAGATTGATTGGACCTTCTGTTCCTACATCAATGATTCCTCGCAGGTCCCCATCTAAATGGTCCTTCATCAATTGACTTTAAGATGTTTATCCCATTATCCTTACCCCGACAGTATAATCTAATACGTTGTTGCCATGAAACAAAGTCAGCTTTATCAAGCATCGGTGGTCGGGTATCGGAACCGGCACATTGGATGTCCTCTGAAAGATTAGCCATAATGATTACTTGTGATATGATTATGTTGATCGATCAATGATTAGTGATTGTATGTTAAAAGTGATGATTGTTTGATGGATTAGGTGATATGTTGTTTGATTTTAGGTTTGGTTGGTTAGTTAACGTTAACTAATGTTGATTGATGTTTTGTCAAAAACAGTGAAGTTTGGTAAAACGCAATGAAGAATTTCAAGAACGCAATGAAGATTATCAAAACTCAATGAAACTTCTCAAAACTGCAATGGAAACCTCCTAGGAGTTCAATCAAAATGCAATGTTGCGATTGATCAAAACCACAACCAATTAAAAAATTGGGCATGAGTATCCCTAGTCCAAAAAGCAACAAAAGTCTTCAAACGCAACCTGAAGTCAAAACGCAACGACCAAAACGCAATGACCCAAACGCAGCCGTCAAGGTACACACACATGCAGTGATCAAAACGCAAATATGCTTCGCTGTTCACACCCAAAACGCAACAAGAATGTCACGAGGTCAAAACGCAACGACGCAAGATACGAACTTTTTTCCACCTACAAACCCATAAAAATCACCCTTTTGAACGTTGTCCACTTGGTTTCTTTGCACACTTGGTCCTAGAGAGTTATAACAACTAAAAACCTACTTTAACCATCCATGAGAATCAAAGAGTGTCAAGAGTAAAACCATAAACCTACTAAAACCACACTTTTGATCTAAACTAACCAAGAAAAATGCACACACAATCTAGCTAATCATCCCATGTGCTCTGATACCAATTGTAGTATACAAGAGATCATAACACACGTAATGGATGATGGGTTGGCTAATTAGTCTTAGAGAGAGAGAGTGTCTTTCTAGAGAGAGAAAGTGCAAGTGATATTATTAGCATGAAAATGAAACAACCAACCCCTTCCCATGTGTGGGAAGGGGTATATATACAAGTGATTCTTTCTAACTACGAGCTATGCTAAACTAATGATACACGGGGGTGACCGAGTCTTTTTCATAATCCTAACAAGTGTGTTATCGACCATTCCCATTGAATATTCGTGTTTTATCAAAAATGCTTTTAGTCTATCATACCAAGCTTTAGGA
>BQNB010126362.1:0-17089 GCA_026074375.1 Tanacetum coccineum
TCCGCATTTTGCCCTTCAAAATAATCAAATAAGAAATTTAAATAATCCGAAAATTATTAATCAAACAAATCTTTTTTTTTCACACTTAATTCTCAAATCACAACTCGCTCGACAAGCATATAATACTACTCACTAGTAATCATAACTGCGCTACGAGCAACAAATAAAGCAACGATAAAAATGACTAAGCTAATCATGGCAATAAACATAAAAATAAATAAGTAAAAAGAGATTATTGAAAAGGGATTAGATGTCACCGAATCGAAGAACGTGGACAATATGAGACGTGGAGTTTAAAAACTTTTTTTTCTTTTAATTGAGACTACAAAATCAATATTAATCTAGGAGCAAACATTAAAATGACAAGAAGAAGATTAGCACAAAAATTTTAGAGCAAAACAAATTAGACAAATTATCAAAGTGAAACTTAAAGGCTTTGTAGTCATTAAACAAAAATTAAATATGAAAGTGCATGATTCATTAAATAAACTACCGTTCAAAATTTAATATCGAAACTAACAAAATAGAACAATGATTATCAAATAATATATGGATAATAAGATAGGAGTGATTGGATGGATTTTTGGTTGATTACGCTGGTGTTAAAATGAAGTTACCGACCCCCTGGTAACACACGAATCCAATCCCACAGATTCAAAACAAAACTCAGCTAACCCATCAAACCAAATAAGCCATAAATTCAAAACTGAAATAAACCATAACCTGGAAATTGATTAAAACCGAATCAAATCAACAACAAACCTCGAATCCAGAAATCGTAATCTCCTAACATAAATAATGCTAGCAACCTAAAATACCAAATCGAACACGAATCCGAACCGTACAACAGATGAAAAATAAAATAAAAAAATAAATCGAATCTACTTCTATTCTACATTAGCCTACCGCTACTCGAAAAAAAAAGAAAACTAAAACTCAAGATAAGATAGGATAAAAAAGAAGGTGTCTCATCTGCTGCTCCTCTCCTCTTTTATATTACTTGGCGTTAATTTTAAGCCAAAATCCACCTGGACCTCCTTTGTATTTTATTGTTGGGCCAAGATAAATGAATTGGCTGCGCAGGTATAATAATGTTGGGCTGAGTCCCTTCTTTCTAGTATTGGGCTAGACTTTTGGGGCACTTTTAGGCTTTAATAAATATAGGTCGGTCCGACCCATATAAATGGTGTCGGGCCAGCCCAATAAGAGATGAAGGCACCGCCAGACTCGTAATCTCATGCTCTTTTCATTCCCGTGCTCAGGGACTTTTCACGACTTTGTCTTGATTTTGAATAATTGGCACTCTTGATCGAAACGAACCCGTACATACCCGTTTTTGCACCATTTTCAATCCGTTTTACCTGCAAGACATAAAAATACCAAACAAGCATATATGCACGATAATTATCCATATTTTAGCATTTTTAGTCTGATTTGTAGTGTTTTCCGGGTTATAAATGATGTGTGTTTTAGAGCACATCAAAATTCCCCCACACTAAGCCATTGCTGGTCCCACACGCAATGTAAATAAAAGACGCTCGAAAATAAATAATTAAATCCCCTTTTAAATTATAACCCCTCACAATCAAACAAGAATAGAAAAGGTCCATTAAGAAGGTTCAAAAATCATTTATTTCGAAAGCGCCCCCGTTTAAACCACTTATTTATTAATAGATAAAAACTAAGATAACAATTAAATAAAATTATTTAAAAGGCTTTAAGAATAGGAGTTCGTCATCCTTGATTTTTCACAATCCCCATACTAAGCTTAAAATGAAATCACAGCTAAATATAAGAATATATGCTAACACTACTCATAAATGCTAATTGTGTAAGTATAAACTTAACTTTTCGCTCCCTTATTCCTAATTTCCTCTATGGATTATTTTATTATTGGTGACAAATAAATTATGTCCTTATTATTATAAAGGTGCCCGGTTTAGACCATAATTAGTTTGAAATCCTTTCCTAAAGAGACGATATGGTGAGAATAAGGTCCACATTAAGGTTCTAATTTCGCATGATTTAGGGGTTATCCTTTTTATTTCATCCGAAACAACTCAACTACGAGTCCAGAGATGGAGGCTTTATTTAGATAACCCCGGAGTCGATAACCCCTGGAGTCGAAATTTGGCTTATATTAAACATTATTATTATAGCAACATTATTAAACCTAGTCCCTTTAAACACTGCACATTAGTATGCGAGCCGACCATGTGTCCAGGGAGTCTTTATTCGAACCTCGTGATTTCTCTACCTTTTAAGGCTGCAACATCGGTTGTGAGCCGGCAAGATGCAGCAAACTTTTATCAGTCTCGGATTATTACTATGTGCCTTATTTAGAAGACTGCCACATCGGTTGTGAGCCGGCAAGAGGCAGTAAACTTTTATCAGCCCACAGTTTTATTATTATTATTATTATTATTACCTCCACCCTTTAAATGACTACCACATCGGTTGTGAGCCGGCAAGAGGTAGTGGTCTTATTTCGGCTTCGATTTAATACATAACTTTTATTATTATTAGCCAAATTTCAAGTCATGCGGTCTTTTAACAACTGCCATATCGGTTATGATCCAGCAAGAGACAGTAGCCTATTTTCCCACAACACTGACAAAACCTCAATGTGTACCTTACTTTCACCATAAGGAATCTCTACGAAGTGATTTAAACTAAGAATCGCAAAAACCTAAAGTAGCTTTATTTATTCACAATTATATAACGTTTATTAAGTTGGTAGGAGCAAAAAGCCACAATTAACCTCTATGAGCTCTAAAGATAACCAACTAATCCACGCTTAGCATCAAACTTATATTTAACTCTATCATATTTCGTTCTTTGCAAAATTTTAAAGTTAAGCAAACGCTTAGTCTAAATAGCTAAGGGGAAAGCTAGAGTGCATAAATCGGTCAAGTCAAAAGTTACCTAATTCTACGGTCCTACTTATTACTAACTTTTTAATATTTTCATTTTCATTTCATTTTTTTAACTACAAATAGAACAATAAAAATTATTTTTTTTTTTGGCTAAAACGGGGTTACAAGGGACACAGCAGGCACAGGCAAGATCATATTTTGATAGAAATCCCCCCCCCCCACACTTACATCCGAACATTGGCCTCAATGTTCAAAAATACCAGGTGCCACCCTCACACTTAAGGCCGAAAAAGGCAAATGCTAGTAATTCCAAGTGTGAAAAGGGAAACACAATATATATATATATATATGATCATGATTAAGGATTCCATAAAAATCAAAAGATTAAAGACCGGACGATTGGATGATTGAAAACAAGCACGGGTCTTCAAGATCTTAAAGAATCCTGTAAAAACGAAACCACACACCAAAGAAAGAAGCACGCCCCCACACTTGGGCTATAAAATCACACACTTTTATTAATGAAGAAAATAGAAAGAAGAAAAGACACGGGTTGCCTCCAGAGAAGCGCTTGTTTTTGTGCGAGTCTCTAGCTTGACTCTCCTCGAATTTCTTTGTCCTTGGGGTGAAAACTGACCGAAGATTTGATCATCAATGAAATTTCTCTTAAGATATGACATTTATCAAACATGAAATTAATACTCAGAAGATGTGGAGTTTTTCTTTTAAAAGAGAAAACTCCATTAATAAAGAAGATCCCAGGATCAAAAACTACATTTTGGTCACCTAACTCGAATGAATCAGAAGAGAAGGATCCAAAATTATCCTCAAGAGAAAATAGGTCAAGATAGAATGATAAGCGAGAAGAACTAACCATGCCATGACAAATTCGGTGAAGAATTATGTCTTGCATGGACTTATCAGAGGTTAGTTCTTCAAACAGAGGTGGGATTTGAACTGTACTGTGTACCTCATCCATTATGGTCTCTGTTTCAGGCTCATTACTATGCTCGTTCTGATTATTAAAAATTGGATTATCATAATTCAAAGTGTATTCGGAATCGAGCTCAGATGGATTAGTGTATGATGTATCATACGAATCAAAGAAAGAGTCAAGAGAATCCAGGGGTGTCACGGATACCCTTGGGATTGGAACGGAGTCACCAATATCCTTAAAAGGATTTAATTCGATTTCCTCATCCTCCATTAAAAAGGTATCGGGTGGTTCCCCTATAAGAGTATAGATCTCTGACTTATCGGCTTTTGAAGGTTCATCCTTTAATAAATTTTCAAGAAAAAGGATATCTCCCTCAGAATCATAAATTTCATTATTAATTTCAAGAGGTTTTCGATTAAAGACTAGTACGTGCTAGGTTCTCATCTTAAGCTCTTTTAGGAGGGAAGATCTCTTAGGATTTCATCGGTTGAATAATTCTTTCTAGAAAAATAAATGTCTCCCTCCGAGTCATAATGCCAATTATCAATACCCTGTGGTATCGAGTCATCTAGAGAAAGAAATGCGTCGGTCTCCTCCAAAAGTAAGTCAATTTCCCCGGAGGGAGTAAGAGAAGGGGAGAGAGACTCAACAACAGGGTTAGGAGAAAGAGTGGGACTGCCACTTAAATAATTGTTTTCAATAGGAAAGTTTTATTCGCACAAAGAATCAACAATATCATTCTATAAACTAAATGGTCGACAAAATACGCCCGTAAAATCTCTAAAGCTTGAAATTTTTTCCTTCCTTGAAGCCGACATGGGATATGGAATTCGATGGCTGATAAGGATTAGGCATCCGTCTTACCTTAGTTTTAGAGTGCGGACAATGGTTGAGATCCTGAGTGGGACCAAGTGGTGGCTCTAGAGCTTAGCAATGTTCCACCACTTCTATTAATGGTTTTTGGTTCTTGATCCATTCTCCTTGAAGTCGCACCCCAATGTTACTATTCCGCTGACGTCCAATTTTGGGGGTGTGACAACTAGGTGTACTGCTAAATGTATATATTACAGAAATAGACCTTGTGTTACCGTTGTGTTGCAAAGTTAGTCATTAAAGACTAACTTTATAGTGGATCAATAACCTTAGGGACTGTTTTCATAAACTGTCTTTGTTCTGCTAATAAAATGAATAAAACTGACAGAAAAAATACAAAGCAAAAACTATAAAGTTAAAATATTAAAAAACAAAATATACAAAATAAAAAAACCGGTAAAAACTATATTGTCCTGTTAATAAAACGGATAATAGAAAAGTGAATGGGGTGTGTGCAAACCACATGTCCCGAAAAGGCTATTTGTATTCACCCGATGCCTGAAAACGCTGTGATGGAATCTTCTAGTATAATACAAGACTACAAGTGTCGCATAATTTCAGGAACAAGTTAAGAAAGGAAATTTATAAAACCCAATTTACGATGATGAAGCAGGCCCTTGACCTTTTCTTGCAGATTCCTTTCCTGTGTTCGTTATGAATAAAATGCACAAAGTCAAATTTAACTATGATTAGCCTAGATTAGTACGTGAATATACTAAAATTCAAAAAAAAAAAATGACATAAAGTCATCTTCAATGAACCAAGATTCTTTAAGAAATGAATTAAGATGTAAATGTGCATTTAGTTGGAGAAAAAAAAGAAAGAAAGGGTTTAGTTCTTCTCAAAACATAAAAATGCATTTAGTTAACATTGTTTTCTATTTTGTAAAAAAAAAGAAGTGGAGATTTTAGGTTACAAAGAAAACATAAAAAAATATTTCGAAGTTTTCTTGTCAAGCTAAGAAATACAATTTTTCTATTTTGTTGAAAATTTGATGGAAAACAATTAATTTGAACGCAAGTTTTAAGTAGTGTTTAGTTGTAGAAAAATTTTCATATTTTTCTGTTTCTAATTTCCTAGAGAAGAAGATGGTTTTTCTTCTCTAGAGAAGAGTTGAGAATTTTGAAAAACCTGTTTAGATAAGAGTTGTATTTTTATTTTTAAAAAATAAAAAGATGTTTAGACGGATCTATTTTCACTCATTTTTCTTTTCATATTTAATATTTTTTTTCATATTACTTCTTTGTATACGATTATAAAAACAATAAAAAATAAAATACAAATGAAATTAATAAAAACTAACTACAATTATAAGCTTATATTTAATTTGTAGTATACTCGAAATTAACATTACCGAACATAAATAAATCTCAATTAACATTACGTTTTCGTCAAATTTCTTACGTTTTCGTCCGATTTCTAATGATTTCGTCATTTTTTACGTTTTCGTCATATATCTTACGTTTTCGCCCTTTTTTACGTTTTCGTCCGATTACTTACTTTTTCGTCTGTTTTTTATGTTTTCGTCTGTTTTGTTACGTTTTCGTCCGATTTCTTACGTTTTCGTCTTTTTTTACGTTTTCGTCTTTTTTTACGTTTTCGTCCGATTTCTTATGTTTTCGTCTGATTTCTTACGTTTTCATTCGATTTCTTATGATTTCGTTCGTTTTTTACGTTTTCGTTTGTTTTTTACGTTTTCATCATATTTCTTACGTTTTTGTTTTTTTTACGTTTTCGTCTATTTACTTACGTTTTTGTCTTTTTTAACGTTTTCGTTTAATTTCTTACGTTTTTATCTGTTTTTTAAGTTTTCGTCCATTTTTTTAAGTTTTCGTCCGATTTCTTACTTTTTGTCCGTTTTTTACGTTTTCCTCCGTTTTTTACGTTTCTGTCCGTTTTTTATGTTTTCGTCATATTTCTTATGTTTTCGTTCGATGTTTTACGTTTTCGTTCGTTTTTTTACATTTTCGTCCGATTTATTACATTTTCATCCATTTTTTTACATTTACGTGCGTTACGTTCGTTTTCGTTTGTTTTCTTACGTTTCCGTCCATTTTCCTTTTTTTACGTTTTGATTAGCTTTTTAAAACGAATAAAGATGTATAAAATGTAAGAAAACGAAGAAAGGGGTCAAAAAAACAAAAGAAAACGTCCAAAACGAAAGAAAATGGAAACGTAAGAAATCGGTCGAAAACGTTAAAAAACGGACGAAAAAGTAAGAAATTGGACGAAAACGTAAGAAATCAGACGAAAACGTAAAAAAAATGGATGAAAACGTAAGAAACGGACGAAAACGTAAAAAACAAGCGAAAACGTAAGAAATCGGACGAAAACGTAAAAAAGGACGAAAACGAAAGAAATCGGACGAAAAAGTAAAAAATCGGACGAAAACGTAAATAACAGACAAACGTAAGAAATAGGACGAAAACGGAAAAAACAGACGAAAACGTAAGAAATCGGACGAAAACGTAAAAAAACGGACAAAAACGTAAGAAATCAGACGGAAACGTAAAAAATCGAAGGAATATGTAAAAAAACAGGCGTAAACGTAAGAAATCGGACTAAACATGTGCAACTAAACAAGTTTTCAGTTTTTTCATTCTCAAATGAAAAATTTCCTGGAAAAATGAGATATTTTTCCCCAACTAAACACACCTTTACTTTTCCTATTTTGTACAAAACTAGCTGGGTACCTGCGCAATGCGACGGCGCGTACTCAGTAATTAAATTTTGTGACAAGCAAATGCTATTTATTTATAGCAGGGTATCCGCGCTTTGCGACGACGAGTACCTTGTAAATAATTTTTTAGCGAGTAATGCATATGATTATATGTCTTTCAGTGATGAATGATGATAATATTATGGAGTTAAGATACACTCGCTTATTGTTTCTTACAATGATAAATATAACAACACAAAATATGAAAATACAGTCTCGAATATTGCACAAAATAGTGCCAAAAATTTCGTAATACGCCGAAAACTTTCTTGCATAAAATTGCCAAACATAGCTACAATATTTTAGACAATGTATTTTGTTAAATTCTGCTCAAAACAACCATAACATTTTGGCACAAAATAAGCACAACTCAAATTCAATACAAATTAGCTCAAATTCAATACAAATTAGCCACAAACCTTTGCACAAATTAGCCACAAACTTTGGCCATCATGACCCCTAAATGCTTAAAATAGAGTTTTGAAAATACAGTCGGAGAAAGCTTTCAAGTAGTAAGTATCACAACACCATGTACCGATAGATCTCGATAATACGTCGGGCCTGCACTATATTTGCAACATCGATCTCTCGAGTTAGTAATATCAAAGCATCAGATTAAATGAGATTACTATTGTCAAATCATGTTGCTATTAACATAGAATCTAGGACATAAGAACAGTAGTTAGATTACGAGATTAATAGTGCAGTTAGGAATGCAAAGTCATACGGCATCATTTCATTAATACACGCAGAGCAGTTTGTGCAAAAACTTTGAATAAAATTATAAACAATGCGATCTTGGATTATGTAGAGGGCACTGCATGTTTTGACAAGACAAAAAAAAAACAATAACATATATATATTATGAAAACAAAATATATATTATTAGATAATACATTTTTATGTACTATATATCTCTAATATACTAATAACTTCTTATATATTGGGAAAAATGAATAAGAAAAGCATTAGTTATAAGAAGCTTTAGACGACGTATAAACAAATAAGCATTAAATCATGAAATATGTGGGATGCTTTTATAACTTAAATATGCGTTTTCGTCCCTAGCATTAATAGTATATAGTCTAGAATGAACTTAAAGAAATTAGAAAATTACATAGAACATTAGACAAAAATAGTACCGTAATGGCGCATACATCTTCAACCTCATGACGAAACCACTTTCGATTATTTGTTGTCAACACAACAAAAACAAGAACATTAATATTAATATTCGCCATCAGTAACTTATATGAGGACACCTCAGTTTTGGCTACGCAACAACAAATTGTGTGTTTTCACTTGAAGAAAACACTCTTTTTCTTTTCTCTAGTATTAAAAGGCATTCTCTATTACTAATGTAGGATGGAGCTGACTAAAATTTACAAGTGGACAATGTATGTATATAATGTAAATTAACTATTATTACAATGGTTCTGAAAGTTGAGTTACAGAGTGGAACGCTTATGTACACAGGAATGAACTGATTAAGAGACACATAAAATAACAATTGCGTTGTAACAGTATATTATTGATAACTTTCTTCCGCATGACAAACTATATCCCCAAACACAACAAGTATATCTCATTTGACTAACACTATACAAGATTCCTACGACACTAACGATCAAAGACAGCACTAATTGTCGACAATATTATAGGGCGGCAATATCCTTTAAGCAGTTATGACTGATACAGAATTAATACGAGTTCAAATCCTACATGTTAGCTAATGTGAAAACACTATCATAAAAGCACTTGCTACTTCTTCATCACTGTCATAAGGAGTCCTTACAGCCAACGAGACATCAAAGATCATCAGTCTGAATCACATTAGTATATTTGTTTTCTAATAGGCTTGACCCAATTTAGTGATGACTAGGATATGCTTGAAATGCCAAACGTTAACTCTAATCGTCCCAACTCTTCTTTTGGGATGCCTAGTTCCAGAGAACGGTGACAACAAGCGTTTTTCCTTGAACCTTGCAGGAGTTCCTATATGCCTCTAGGCTGAGTGCACTGCCTATGCCAGTTTTCCCTTCACCCTGACATTATAACACTAACTACCCTTGCTACCAGCTGCATTTGTTTCCCCCCCTGAACTTGTAGCATTTCCCCTGAGTTCTGTACCAAACAAAAAACCCTGCCCTAATCTTTCCTTAGAACTTGATAAATAGTAACCATACCTAGCCTGAACGAAAGCTGTTTTCTGGTTTGGTATATGTACTAAGTGTTGTTGGTAGAAAACGAAATCGTGATGCAACAACAGTTAACCTAAATGGCCCTTGCGTTGTTAACAACAATTGGACATCAACCTAGTAGAAAATACTAAAACATCAAGTCCGAGAGGTCAAGTTAAGTGAAACTCAAAATGGGGGGGGGCGTGGGTCAGTTGTTTTGTGAAATTAAAAGGGGAATATAAGCATTATGAGAACTGTGATGTGAGGTGTGTCTAATTGAGTGTAGGTAACAGGATGAAAGGGAGTTATGAGGTGATATGTTGATTTATGCGAGTAGTATTGACTTGATAAATTGGTGTATAATTGATGATAATGAAGTGTGAAGCGTAGGTTGGATGATTGGAGGGGATATGGTATCTATATGGATACTCTGAGCAGAATGAGACTGAGTATGAGATTGATAGCAAGCCAATGCAATAGCGGGTGCTGGAGAAGTCTGATCACGCAAGTATCGTACTTCATTTACAATGTCCATACATGTGACTTAAGATATGCAGAAGAGAGTGCTTATATTGATTGGTTATTTGGTAGAATGTGGTGGTGGGATAGGTTTGACATCGTTGGAACAGAAGCTGCTGGCCATTCAGTGAAGAAGTGGTTCAGAAAGAGAAACGATGTGGTAATTCAACACACTAGACTTTGTTATTGCGTGCAAGTTGTCATCGCATTGTATGCATGATCAATGGGTGAGCGGGACTGAGTTGAGCAAAAATCGCGCGCGTGTAATACGACCGAGAAAGTGATTTCAAAGTGATTCAACCCTTAGACTAAGTCAACTTGTCAACACAAGTTTATAGTATTCGGTTCACATTTCTTTGGGGTAGTGAAAGACGAGTTGCAAGTGCCTTGCGAATTATGTTACTTTGACTCTAGTCCCGAGATATTTTTTTTTTATTACAGTGTGTTGAAGATTGGTTATTTATAAGGTTTATAGCGGGGCGTAGTTAAATGGTGTTGCAAGGAATACACATCCGGTGAAGACCTTAAGGAACAATGTTAGTTGCTTGAACATCACAGTCATCTTTGAAGTGTTCCTTTTATCATGAGGTTCTGGCATGATTTCTTCTTTAGTGGTGACACGTAACACCACAACAAAAAACAAGACACAACAACACAACCATTTTCTCTTGTAATATATTGATAGACAAGATTTTCGTTTTTAATAGATTCCGTTATTCTATTATATTGCATTAGAATAAAATCATCCATTCATTTCTTAATACACGCAACATTTGTGCAAACTTTTGAATAAAATTATAAACATGCGATCTTTTATGAGCATCTGCATGTTTGACAGCGCAAATATTATAAGAACTTTAACAATATAAAATAAAGCAATAAATCATGAATAGTGGGATGCTTTTATACGTATAAATATGTTTCTTCAACATTATATATATGAATGAACTTAAAGAGAATTAGAAAATTAGCATAGAACATGTAAAAAATAGTACCGATAGATTGGCATACATCTTCACCGTCAGTGCAACCAGCTTGTCGATTAATTTGTGTTGTCAACGACAAGCAAAAACAAGACATGTAATATTATTCGCCATCAGAAACTTATATGAGCACCTGCATGTTTGACAACACAAATTTGTGTTGTCACTTTGAAGAAAACACTCTTTTTCTTTTCGCTAGTATTAAAAGGCATTTATTACTAATGAAGACACTTAAAATTTACAAGGGTTGAATGGATGTTATTTATGATGAAATAGGCTATTATTACAAGGGTTGAATTGAGGTTACAATGAACGGGCTATTACGGAATGAACTAATGAAGACACTTAAATATTTTGTTGTAACATATTGATTTAATTGATACGTTTCTTCCCAGGCAAACTATATTCAAAACACACAAGTTTATTTAATTTTCCACCAAACTATTAAAGAGACTAATATGTTACGAATATTTGCAATTATGGGCTTTAAGCATGTTATGGACTGTTACAAAATTATACATTAAATCTAGTGTGAATGTGAATTTAAAAATGTGTATGCATAAACTTTCTCAAAGAAGAAATGTTTTTTACTTAAATTTTTTAAGACTTCTAAAATTAGAATGAGATAAATACTTTATAAAGTAGTAGATATATTTTATTTACTCGATTTTCAAAATTAGACGGACCACAATATTTTAATTTCCAACCAAAAAGTTGGATGCTCACAAATAATAAGGTCGTTAGTACAACATAGCCTGAGATGTATATAAATCTTTTGTGTTTAAGTTTTGTCAAAGAAAAAGTTTAGACAATTTTATTGTGAAAAAAAGATAAAATCAAAAGAAAAAGCAACGTGATTTGTGATTGATAGTCGTGCCTCTTTAGAAACTTTTTTTCCCGAAAATATTGCTAAAATGATATAAAATTCCCTGCACCCCTCAGTTTCTCTCTATTCAATAGGTAAATCACTCCCTATCATCTTCCTAACACATCCTTTTCTCTCTTTATTAAATATTATATCCCTCATAAATCTTGTTCAAGTTTCAACCGCAACCAAGAAATCCCGGTGACATCAAGGCTAGATCCTGGTTTTGGTTTTCAGATTCATCTAACAACATAAACCACCAAAATCGAAACCACTAAAACCACCTGATATATTACCAAGACAACCAGATCTATCTCCAAGACCACCAGATCTACCAACAAAGCACAACAAAACCCGTCATAGTTGTGGCTGATGGTGGCGGCGTAAATGGTGGCAGCGACAATCAGTAAAGGTTGTGGGCGTAATTTGGCCCTTTCGTCCATTCACCACATGAACATATTCAAAAGCAAATCCTCGATAACAACCATCACATATTCGCATGTTACACATCTCTCATTTTCTCTGTCTATTACTATCGACCTGTCGCTATAAAGGTGTATATGTTTGTCTTCGAAGATCTAAACCACTATAGGCAAACGAAATAACCAAAACCATTGTAACCCCGCAACAAAAATCCCACCAAAAATATACTGAAACCACCAAAACCAACCAAAACTGCCTAGCCCACCAAACACCTATACAACCCAACGATTGTGGTGGTCAGCAAACTTTAATGACGGCGGTGGTAGAAGTGGGTGTGTTGTTAGTGAGAGAAAGGGGTATATGGTGGTGGCAGTTGTTGTGTTTCGTAGAACTTGCGTGTTTTTTGTTTAGAGAGTGTGTGGTTAAATGGTCTGCATGTGTTTTTGTGTTTTGTTTGAGGTTTTATATCTCGATCTACCATCAAAACCACATGATCTACCACTAATACCACATATAACTGAAACCATAAAAAGCAGTGGTTTCGGCGTATTGTGGCGGAGAAGGATGAGGTGGTGGCGGCCAAAGAGGATGTGATAGTGTATTTGAGAAGATGATTTTATATCCCTGTTATTATGGGATGTTACAATGTTAGCTTTTACAATAAGCTATATCAATGGCAGCGGTTACAATTTGACTCAATTGATGACAATATCAATGTTAGCAGTTACAAGTTGATTGTATTGAAAAACGTATATGGTGAACAACATTAACTAATATGGTTTGTTACTTTCCTAATAAAGAAATGTTTTTTACTTATTTTTTTAAGACTTATAATTTTAGAAATTGGCTAAAAGCTTTATAAAGTAGTAGAGATATTTTTGTGAAAAATAAGGGTGGTTTATTACAACTAAACCCATTCTTATCTTTTTTTGCACATTTTTTGGCGCTGAACAGTAAAAGGAGGTGAAGTGGAAAAAGTGAATGATACTTTGAAGAAATATAGAAGAATGAAAAGAAAATAGTTTTAAAGTGTAGTTTCTCACTAGTTTACTCAGAGTTTTGCGTGTTCAAAGTGCTTTATCAAATCCGTCTCTTATCTATTTCTTAAAAGATTGACTATCTATAACTTGTCTCTTAACTTGGTGCTTTTATTGCATCGATTTATACCTCGAACATCTAAACCACCAACCCTTAAAGAAGCGATGTCTACCTTAGCTGATACCATACCCAATTTAGACACCGATCCACATACCCTCGAGCTCACGAATCGCTAGAAATGCCTCACCAACCAATAGGATATCAATACACCAACCATCATCATGCCACCACTAGACACACAACCAAACATCACGCCTGCACAAATAACATATGCATTACTAAGTTGCTCATTGCCTCTGTTTCATCTATAACCAAGATTTAAAATGATATCGGCACACAAACTCGAGTTACCCTTCTCCCTCTCATAGAGGACTATTGATAAACAGAGAAAGTTGAGAGAGTTTAGAATCAGCGAGAAAAGTTGTTAATTTCCATTAAATTGAAAATGAGAACATAGCACACTATTTATACACGAGGAAAGTAAATAACTAGCTAACTATTACTGAATACAAGTATATAGAACTAACTACAATCAATCTAACTAATGAATAATTTATGTATCACATTCTGCTACAATCTCTTTGAACCCTTAAGTGAATTTGTAGCTTGTTTGGTTAAGCAGTGTTGCTAGTTGTCTTGATGTTGTTGACCTTGTGTTATTCTTTATCTACATTGATGTCATCTTCTTTGCTAGTAGCTTCTTTAGTTCCATTACCCCCCCTACAAATTTGGATTGTGAAAGGATCACAGGTGTCAAACTTGGACAGACAATTGCAGTGTAGAGATTTTGGTATTTATTTAGTCAATACATCAGCAGCTTGTAGTCTTGTGGGAATGAAGGTAGGAAGGACATGTTTGCTCTTGATTTGGTCTCTAACAAAGTGATAATCTATCTTAATATGTTTAGTCCTTGCATGTTATATAGGGTTTAAGGCAAATGCAATTGCAATTGCAGAGGCATTATCACAATAGATTGGTGTAGGTCCTGAGATGTCTAAGTAAAGATCCTTGAATAAGCATTAAAGCCATGTAATTTCACAAGTGCAATCAACAAGAGCTTTGTATTCTACTTATGTTGAGTATCTTGATACCATAATTTGCTTCTTTGAGGACCAAGAAATTAGACAAGGACCTAGAAATACTGCATATCCTATAACTGACCTTCTAGTGATAGGACATGCTGCCCAGTCACTATTACAATAAGCAGTGAGTTATTGATTCTTGAGTATTAGGAAATGAAGGCCTTGACTAGGACATAACTTAATGTCAGTACTTTGAGTAAGGCTTTCATATAGGTAGTTCTAGGGGCTTGTGAGAATTTACTTAAGAGTTAGGCTGCAAAAGAGATGTCAGGCCTTGTGATGGTCAGATAAATGAGCTCCCCTACTAAGGTTCTATAATAAGAAGGATCAGGTTGGAGTTCACTATCTGTGAGATTAAGATTTACAATAGGATCAACTGGGATGGTGACAGATCTATCATGAAGCACATTTCTACATTTGAGTACTTCAAGGGCATATTTCCTTTGGGACATAACCAGACCATAAGGAATTCTTAATATCTCAATCCCTAGGTAGTAATGAAGTGGACCAAGATCTTTGATGCTGAACTGCTTGTCAAGTTGTTGTTTGATGGTTACCAACTATTAATGATATCATCCACATAGACTAGTAAGGTTGTGAATTGAGTACCTTTGGATAATGTGAAGAGGGAAGTATGTGCATAGCTTTGATGGAAACCAATGTTTAAGAGGAAATTAGTTAGCTTGTGGAACCACTCTTTGTTAGTCTGTTTTAAACCATAAAGGGATTTGGTGAGTTTACAAACAATGTTTGGAGGATGTGAGTGACGGAGACCTTGTGGCAGTGTCATGTAGACTTCTTCATGAAGGTCTCCATGAAGAAAAGCATTATTGATGTCCAATTGTTCTATGAACCAATTGTTGGTTGTTGCTACTGCAAGTAAGGCCCTAACACTTACCATTTTAGCAACAGGAACAAATGTTTCTTTGTAGTCAACTCCCTCTTTTTGAGTGAATCCATTTGCCACAAGTCTAGCCTTGTACCTCTCAATGGAGCCATCAATATGGAATTTTATTCTATAGACCCACTTGCAGCCTATGGGGACTTTGCCAGGTGGAAGGAGGGTGAGTTTCCATGTATGATTTGCTTCCAAGGCTTAAAGCTCATTCTGCATTGCTTTCACCCATTTTTGATCCTTAGATGCTTGAGCATAGGTATGGGGCTTTATAGATTTGTTGAGGTTATAAAGGAAGTATTTTTTATTTGGAGATGTGATGTTATTGTAGTTAATATATTTGTGATATGTGTACTTGTGAACATTATGAATTAATGATTTGGGTAAAGTATAGTGATAGTCAGTGAATTTGTTAGGAACCTATTTGTTTCTTGTGGAAAGTCTAGTAGGTAATGAAGGTGGTGGTGTAGGTAGAGTTGGAGGTGTCATATGTTCTATTTGAGGTGTGGTTGGAGATGTATTTGTTTGTGATTCTGTTGAAGTTTATGGTGAGGGTATTAGTAGTGGTGTAGGTGAGGATGTTGGTTCTGTTTGTCCAGTTGTGGGTGTGTTTGGTTCTGTGTGTTTAGCTGTGGGTGTGTTTGTATATGTGTGTTCAATTGTATGTGGAGAAGGGAAATGTTAGGATTTATGTTTTAGTAAGTTAGTACCGACAGTACAAATAGTTAGTACTGTTAGTTATAGTTAGTACCGACAGTACAAAATGTAAGTACTGATCGATTAGTTAGTACCGTTAGTTAGAAAATAGTTAGTACCGTTTAAGAGATGTGTATGAGATATCTTAGGAAAAGATAAGTATGCGTTTTGTAAGCCTGTTCTGTTAGGGTTTATCCTTAGTTTATAAAAGGATCCCTTTGGGCATAGTTAGATATACGTCCTCAAGATATCTCATAGCAATATCATATCTAAAATAGTTAGTAATCTGTAAGTGTTAAAAGCAGATTAATAGAAGTTGTTATTTAGTTATACATTGTTTTTCTTAGTACGTGTGTTGAGATTCCGCATCAACATATTGTATTCATAATCAGTGTTTCTATATAGTCAGTTGTATTTATACATCTTGGCTATCATCCGTTATAGGCTGCAAAGATCTATTCATTTAGGGACTCACAAGTGGTATCAGAGCCTGTGAGAAACTCTGAATAAGAAGAACAATCTAATCCAGTTATAAACCTTCATCCTTCAAAACTAAACATGTCTGGACCACAAGATGAAATTCCACCACCACCACCACCTCCACCATCATCATCACAAACACCAACCCAACCAACTCCTCATACAGTATCAACCATCAAGCTGCCTATTCTCAAAAAGGGAGAATATGATATCTGGGCTATGAAGATGGAGCACTATTTGGCTCATACAGACTATCCAATCTGGGAGGTTATCTAAAATGGGAATGGTCCTGTATCAATCACTACAGATACATCAGGACAAATTAAGGTTTTGCCTCCTAGAACTGCAGAAGAGATTGTAGCCAGAGAAAAGCAAGAACCACCTTGCTTATTGTAGAAAACTATTTCACACAAAAGATGAACTAGAGAGAGAAAGTTGAGAGAGAAAGTAAAATGGAAAAATA
>BQNB010126363.1:8207-19614 GCA_026074375.1 Tanacetum coccineum
AGTATGCTTGAATTTTTTTTGAATTTGAGCATAATTTAAGAATTTTAGTGTGAAAAATTAGGACAAGTATCATTCTAATTTTCATCCCCCCGCTTGAATTATATAACGTCCTCGTTGTATGGATAAAACATTAAAAACGGGAATTTAGAATGAGAAACTCCCCTAATATTCTGCTCGGTAGATTCTCCAAGTTGATTTTATGAGCAAGAATGTGTTGAACAGCCGTCTTGAAGTTTTAAGACTCCAACACTTCAAAATTTCCAGATCGTAGATTCTCCACCAACATTGTCGATTTCTTTTCTTTCAGCGAGGTCCTGCATAAAATTCTCAGAAAAAATGCAATTCTATCTCCGTGTATTCGTTTGGTTAGACTCAAAATGAATACTTAAAACTGTACAGGAATTCGATACGCCGTATCCATTCCCCAGGATATGCCGTATTGATACCTGTGTCGAATACGCTGTATTCGTTTAACGAATACACTGTATAGACTATGCGGAAAATAAAGACTGGATAACGTCCAGAAGGTCAATACGCCATATCCATGGGGTTTGGATAAGCCGTATAGATAGTCTGGGAAGACAGACTCAATAAAAATTGAAAATTACATTCCGGGTTGTCTCCCGGCAAGCACTTTTGTTTACATAAAAGTCTTTAAGTTAGACTTACCTTCAGTTAAGGATGACAAAAATTATAAAAGCCTAAGTATTTTCATTTATCCTCATTATCTCCTATATTATCAAACTTAGTTTCTATATCCTTAATTATGGGTTCATCCATACCCTCACCTTCGTCAATGGTGGGTACAAAAACCTTAATTTGACTTCTCTTATGCTTTATGGGTTCATTTAGATCATTTAGTTCAATTAAAACCTCGAAGTTAGGGTCTTGCGATATATTCTTCCTCAACTCGTCGCCCATTAGCCTAGCTTCTAAACCAAGTTTCCTACTTTCTAACAATCCTAATGCATAGACCTTCTTAATTATTTTACTAGTAGGTTTATTACTTTTAAAGAAAGTTTTATCATTCCCAACGCTTAAAATTATCTTTGCTTTAAACACATTTATAATAGCATGAGCAGTAGATAAGAAAGGTCTTCCTAAGATCAAGGGGGTCTTGAAATCCTCGGGGATATCTAAAATAATGAAGTCTACTAGGAAAGTAAATTTATCAATACCTACTAGCACATTCTCAACAATTCCTTTGGGTCGTTTCACTGCTTAATCAACCAATTCGACAATTAGTTTAGTAGGAATCAAATCTCCTAATCCTAGAGTAGTATAAGTCGAATAAGGCATAACACTTACGCTTGCTCCTAAATCAGCTAAGGCTTTATAACACATATTTTTAATGAAACAAGGTAAAGTAAAACTTCCTGGGTCTTTTACCTTTCGAGGCAAGGCTTTGCCAAGAGGCTTTGCATGAGCTTCCATATCTTTTTCTCCATCAGTCTCCTTCAATTTGTCCCAGTGATCATCATTCAAGCGAGTTGGAGAAGTTCCAGTCGTTTTCTTTTACTCGAAAAATAAGTTTCTGTTTTGTAGGTTCGATACGGCGTATTGGCTAGGTTCGATATGGCATATTGAAAGCTTTTCAGTTTCGACAGAAGTAGAAATCATCTTATCATTAACTCTTGGCATAATTTTAGTCGAGCTTCGTAAATCTCCAGATAATTTTTCATGCAAAATAATGCTCATCGTATTGATGATAGAGTCGAATATGTTGTATTAGTTTAGTAAAAATTATACCAATAAATTGAATAAGCCGTATTGAGTATTTGACTCAGAAAGTTACAGTGGACCGTAACTATGTAGGAAAACACACAAGCACACAATATGAAAAAATATACAATGCAGAAAGTTACACACACAAATATGCAAATTAATCTAAATTAAACTAAAACACTAATAAAAACAAGAATTAACAACTTCACTCCAGTATACGGCGTACGTGCCAAAAATATTGATGTGTGTTGTGTAGGTGTTATTTTATGTACAAGTGTTTACTATTTATTTTATGCCGAATTACCTAAAAACAACACTTTAACGGCAGTGTACCGATCAAGATGGTAGCTTCGGTTGGCAAGTAGGTGTTATCACTAATGAGCAAAGAGCGTTAATTTCTAATTCTATCAGTTATTTTATTATCATAAGTTATACCTAAACTAATGCAATGGGGGTTTCATGCCTGAGAGCTGACACGGTTTTGTATTCATACCTAAGGTGTTGATGACAAGTAAAGCATTAAACACACACAAGAAGATGAACAAACGATAGATGAGCGATCAAGAACAAATGTAAGGAAAACATATCAACCATGAATAATCCAATAAAACACAGGTTTGTTTATTTAGTGCAATGATTGTCTTATCTCGAAGGGCATATCATTCCTAGACTTAGGCGGCACTTCTTCCTAAGACCTAGACACACTAATTCTGTCACAATTTAATAACAACCTACAATTTTCATCAATGTAATTATCCATCTATTAAACTAGATGCAATTTTCATCAATGTAATATCTACTTATTAAATTAAGTACAACCATTTTCATGGAAAGATTTTTGCTTTATTCCATCCATAATGTAACGTAACTTACATTACAAAGTAAACGTGCTCACGCAACCTACCAATGCCAATTTCATCAACATTTATAGCATAGAAACATTATAATATGCCCAAGCAATATGTTTTAGTCATCTTTTTACTCCATCGTGATCTATTTTAACGTTCTTTCTATAACGTTAGATCCAAATCGGATTTCAAAACGTTTTTTCGTTTATAACAAAACCCCGATTTCAGTAAAGTTTACATACAAATACAAAGGTACAATCTAATATGGATGTGTACAAGGTTACAACACATAATTTTGAATATATTTCTCCCCCCCCCCATAAACCCTAGTAAAATACATTAAACTCAATGTACAACCCGACAATGCATAGTATTCAAATTTCACATTTTCCCTCCATTTTTCTAAGGCATTTCATACAACCTTTTAAACATAACTTACAACACTCCAATGCACCACATATGAACTATAGTTACCCTCCATTTCAGCCCATAGCTCATCCAAAAGCCAAAACCCTAACCCGAAACCCTAATGAGCTCGTCACCCCTTAACTAGCTCGAACCAAGTTTAAACCAAGCAACCACCCTTCTGCATGATTCACCACCTTGCCTACTACCTTGCTAAGCACCACCATGACTCACCTACTTGCTAGCCTACTAGTTACCACCTAGCTAGCTCCCTACTACCTCCATCACCACCTTGGACTCCAAGCAAAACCCTTGGCCACCACTCCAAGTAAACTTGGTCCCTACTCTATGTAAACTTGGGCAACACTTTTTCTTTACACTATATATACACGCATACATACCTACACTTTCAATTCACCATCAAAACTTCATACTACCTTTAAATCATATTCTAGCCATGTCATAGAATAGAAGAAGTAAGGTTTAAGCTAAGTAGAAGCCAGATTTAAGAAGAAGGAGTATTTGATTCATATCTTTAAAGATGTGTTGACACATTTCATCAATTTTGACCCATTCAATCTTTTGTAAGTCTTCACCTTATTCTATAAGCTCTTGTATTGTTTTAAATTATACATCAGCTCCTATAAATCTTTATGATCTTATGAAATCAGCCCTTAAATCATAAAGCTTACTCATTTGGTTTTCCTAAACCAAACGCACTCTAAAAACACTAAAAGGCTATTTTCGTGTATCTAACAAGCTATAAGCCATAAGCTGTTATAATAAGCTATTTCAATAAGCTCATTTATCATTTCTATAAGCTTGAAAACTAATCTTAAAGCCTTAAACCTATCGGGTTAATCTTTTTAAACCAAACGAACCCGTTTTGGAATTTTAAGCTAATAAGTTCTTTTGATAAGCTACAAGCTCGTAAAACTTACTTATTTTTCGCTTATTGTTAATAGCCTATAAGCTGTAAAATGAATCTGGATTTCAAAAATACAAAGATTATGGAATTTGGAATAAAAACGCAAAACATTTCATGCATAAGGGTATATATTGTAACTTTAAAAACTTATTAAACTTTCAGGCCAAAAATGTAATTATCCTAAAGTTAAACTTCAGGGGTTTGTGTTGCCAACTTTCTAAGTTAAGGTTTGAATGTTTTAGAATTATATATAAAAGGTTTAAGTTGTAAACTAATATATATACCAAGGGTATATATTGTCATTTTCATATTCTCAAAGGTATAAAATGTAATATTTTTATATTAATTATAAAAATATATTTAAATATTATAAGACTCAATTTTATTAAAACCTGACACATTTGTCGTTATCATTCATCGATCGAAACACTATAAAATCATTATTTTATTTTATTTTAATAAAATTTTTTTAACATAACTTTATCATCGTCGTTTGGAAGAAACTTAAAAAGATAAAATGTAACACTCCCAAATTGAGTCGCAGCGGAATAAGGGCCTGGGGCGTGTTACTTCTCAGATCAATAACACAAGATAATATAAGAACGACCAAAAAGTCATTTAAAACTGATACATTGGATTTAATAAAGTATGTGTTACAAAAGCCCGAAGCTTTACTTGTATTACTGTTTTATTACAAAGATTTACAGCCCATAACAGATATACAAATTGTAATGCGACTAAATCTTTTAATGCATGACTTCAAATATAACCCTCAATGTATCCTTCGCACCTGTGCTTAATGACTCCTGAAAAATATTGCATTTAAAAACGTCAACATAAGTTGGTGAATTTTACGGGTTTATGTAAATGTTTATGCTGGACCGCAGAGACTTTCCCAGTGATTATGCAACAGATGCAGACATCACAAATGCAATTTACGTTTGCCTAAGCTCGACATAATGTTATACAATATATATTTATTGTCTACATTGCCCGTGATGATGTTCTAAACCCGTAATCCAGTATCCGGGACATGATATACGTTAGTTTCCAGTGACTAGCTAGTCAACCGAACGGGGAGGTCAATCCCAAATAGAATCTATATATAATCATTCGCGCTCTATTCCAGTAATTGACAGTTCTTGAATCATGGGCATAGTGGATATCGTACATTAGGAAAATAGGTAATCAAGATAAAATGTACACTTGCGTCCAATTTGTAAAACATGCATATTGTTTTCACCTCAAAAAACAGTTAAATACCAGTTATAAAACATGGGGGCTATTGAACTCAACCTTGTGTGAGGTAAACTGTTTACAAAATATCCAAGTAAAAACGTGTCTCGCTATGCCCGAATGCAACCTGTTAATATAGGTTCTTTTATTTTTTTTTTGAATCGTATTCATGTACGTTGTCTAACAACTAAACTGTTAAAATTTTTAAAAATTTTATTTTAATCCCTATATAAGTTATCATCGTACTATCGTTCGGGCTATCATAATTTAAGAGGTCATGACATGACGTACGAGGAGTTAGGACACTTTAAATCGTAAATCCAACAACTCGTCAATACGCCATCCGAAGAAGCCTCATTATGAAATTCCCTAGTAATATAGCACTTCGATAACTAATAACATATATATTCTATATAGCTATATCACCATCTAATCGTTTACGTGAAATCGTATTTATAAGTAAAAACGTTTATAATTACGCCTTTAGCAAAAATGACATAACTTTGTCGTTTTAAGCCCGTTTCTCGCGTTTCTTACGCCCACGCTTTCGTATTAAGACGAGTGATCCAATAAAAATCACATTTTTAGGTTTTTGAGATTCTTTGATGAATAGTGTTTATGTTCATAATAGCTATAAATAGTTTTTATACTTTTAATTAACGTAAAACCCGTTTTAGTCGTATCTTATTGTTTAGCCCGTTTTTCGCGATCTTCGTACACGTTCTCGTATTGAAAGTTTTATCATATTATTGTTGTTTCAATTATAAGTTTCTAGCCTGAATGGTAACTTTTATTAAAATTGTTTTATTTAAAGTATTTAGCGTCGTAATACTCGTAACTAGTGTATCTTTTCGTTATTAATCCATTTTTGAGTTTCTTTATCATTTTGGAATCCTTATGAGATGTACTATCTATTAAAACATATTAAGGTTGCTGCCAAAACGACAAAACAGAAAGTTGAGATTTTGTGATTTAGACATGTTTTTAGCTTGATTTTTGTACCATTAAGCTTCAACCACCTTATTACTACACTTCACAAACATTTCTATCTTATTGTTTTACATATATAAAGTATTTTAGATCATACTTACTCAAGTGTGTTCTCAAGATAACTAGTTTAATACCATTTTCACTTGTAACTCATGAGGTTAACATTAGAAACCCTAATTTTGATATAAACTGTTCATACTTAACCAACATGTTAGAACACTTACACATCCCTTTTACTTGTTTATTATCATTCATATGACATGATAAATAATTCCATATAACTCTTTAATCGATAGTAAATATCCATTTACATATTCAAAGTAACTAAAATGGTGATTTTGCTAAATACAACATATGAACAATAAAATCTTAGTTATGAACATGATTAAGCTTTATATATATCTTGGTGTGGATGAGTAGAGAATGAATAACAATCACACCCTTGTGATTAATAACCTTGGCTTGAAAATTAAGTGAAAACCCTACATTTTAACCAAAAACCCTAATCTTGCAATCATCTTGTTTAAAACCCTTTCAAAAGCTTAACCAACCCTTAATTATTTTTAGATACCTAAGTATGATGTCTCTTATATACACTATTATGGTGAAAGAAAATCAAGCATGGATTGTGTATTAAGTGTTGTTTGATGCCGTGGGTTTTAGAAAAGAGACATGGGAATGATTTTGTGATTTTTGTAAAGAAATGTCTTGTGTGAGTTTTATATGACCCTTGCATGCCTATTTATACTACTTGGTAGATATTTTGAGATATTATGGATGTCTAGTTGATCATATGAAAGGTGGCAAGGATTGGAAGACTTAGGAGAAAGGTTGAAGCTTATCTTGGATAAGACTTGGCTAGTCATGGTTCAAGTGGATGCAAGATGCATGTATGAAGATATTTGTGAAGCTTCTTGGTGGACTTTGGCTAAATATACATACATACACACGTTTTATATGCTAGGAGGGGGTTTGAAAATATCTTTGATCTTTATTTGGTGTATAATTGTATTATTTGAAGTATAATGTAGTATAGATTTAATAAAATGTATAACTTGCACATGGTAGAGTTTGATTTGAATTATTTCATGAGGAATATGTATAAGGTGATAAATACTTGAAGTTTTAAATAACTTTAAGTATTGGGTTAGATAAATTTTGGGGTATTTCGATGAAGCGTAGGATAAAGTTAAACGTGCTTTCGGGAAGCCCTTAAACGTATTGTATCGCGAAACATAAACCACTTAACGATAACCAATAATAATAAAATGTGCAATTGATTATAGTTATCCTCTAAATAATCATATAACACTTGCCTGATGTACAATTTAATTGTTTAATGCCTGTTTACATTGAAGATCATTTTAGTTTACAGTGATTAGCTTAACGATTACAATTTAAAAGCAAAAGGTAATAACCTTAAAATAATTGGTGGATTACATATGTTGTACTATGACCTAAAACACGAGGTGTTTATAAAATATTATTCTTTTACATCAGATAATTATCACGTTACTAGGGAGTTTCATGTGAGGGGTTTCATTTGGGTAGACGTTTTGACGACTTGCTGGATTTACGATTTAAAGTGTCCTAGCTCCTCAAACGTTTACTACATGACCTCTGAATTAAGATAGCCCGAAAAGTGATATAATATTTTCACAAGTTATCAAACCAAAAACCGTTAAACTTTATGAAATAAAGTTTGTAATATCAACAATCGAACTAAGACTTGACATATTACCTCCAGGTTGCGTGACGAGGCTGTTTACTCTCATTTGAATTAAATTTCAAATCAATCAACTACCTTGATAAGGTGAGTTCATAGTCCTACCTTTACATGTTTTCTAAATCTCGTAGGGGATACATGCTATAAACATGGAAATACAAAGTATTTTTCAACTGTATGCTATCTTTGATTTTATTATTGCCAAGTTGCCTTCTACTGCCAATTATTTCTTAATCATGAACATTAGTCACTTGCGAGTGAACGTGGAATATTATGGATAAATCTAATTGGGGGGTGACGAATCCCATTGGTTTACCGTTACTTAGGGTAACAATGCACTATATTTGAGAACAAATGATAACTAGGCATGTTACCTTTATTAAGGACAGCTGTTACTTCAAGTCGTTAATTTTCGACTTCGGATGTTAATGTTTGGTGCATGAGCTTAGGGCAAATAATACTGTTTTCCATGATAATTGTAGTAGTTGCATATATATACCACTTATGATGACTTGGTATTCAAACTATTTAATTGGCTATACACTGTGAATTTCACTCAACCTTTGTGTTGATCCTTTTAGCATGTTTATCTCAGGTAATTGAGCAACTATGGCACGAAGTGGCTTTGGACTTGAGGACGTCCAAATTTGTTATCATTCAACTTTTATGTTTTCAATGTATTTTGGGACCTCTTTTGTAAAACTCTGATATAATAATGAATGATACCTAAATTTTCCAAAACATTTCTTTTAAGTCATTTTCTATGATTTTGACTGTTGATTAATGAAGTAATGCCCCAAATTAGCTTCCGCTGCTATATGTCAAGTAAGGGGGTGTTACAGATTGGTATCAAGAGCCACGGTTATAGAGAACAAGGTTTAAACCTAAACTATAACTACTTTTTCCATCCAAGAAAGTCCTCCGTGCCACTGCATTTCTGGAATAGTATGTAAATAATACATAACTATAAGATTATTATATAAATAACTTATGTTATTTACACCGGGTTGTTACAGTGATATGTCTACTCCTGACTATATCTACCCTATTATCGTCCCATCTGATTCCAATGTTGAGGATGCTTTTTCCTCTACGAATACTCCTCACTATATATCGGCTTCACCAGACTATTTCCCAGCCTCACCAGGAAACACCTCTCCTGATCCTTCAGATGGTTTATCTAAGTATCTTTTGGCCTCACTAGCCATTCTTACCTTTTTACGATGTTCTCATATATGAAGGTTCAAGCAAGGCTACAATGCTACTAGCTAATGGAATTAACCGATTCCAATACACAAGACTCTTATTACTCCACCAACTGCTTTGCCTCCATCACAAATGTTTGATCCTTAAGATTTTTTCTTCCTGAAGAGATTCTGCCACCTCAAAAACGAGCATGTTTCCTATCACCCTCCTCTACTGATTTCTCTACCCTACCTCAAGTATTTGAGATTGGAGAGGGTTCTTATAAGACTAGTTTAGAACGTCATGAGGAACAGATCGAGAATATTTTGAATCACTTAGATGAGCTCCCTCTTAAGCGCATTGAGCACATGGAAAATAGATTGAAGGTCGTGGAGATTGGTCGAGTATATCATTACAACGGGATTTTGACCAACTAGAAACCGAACTTCAAGAAGCCCGTACTTAGATTTCTGAATTTCAGAGAGAGCAAATAAGGCATGATGACGAGATTGTTCTTGCTCGTGTTAGGACTTTTACTTTAGGGATACTCATCGAGGATATTCAGGTTCGGTACCGATCAGATATGAAGAATCTTCTGAACAAGATCGATAAGCTCAAGAACCACAAGGGAGGACCACTACCACCAGACTACTAGACTAGATCCTTATCATTTACAGCTTTTGTTAGAATCCAACCACTGGATGTGTAGCATAAATGATGACACTTGTTAAATTTTGACTATGTAAAATATGTAGACAAGTTGTTTATGACTTAATACAGTGGTGATTCCATTATACCTCACTATTTTATGATGCCAATTTATGTTTATCGTGGTTGTCTATCCTATGTCATGTATTATGATTACTCATGTATGGTATGATCCATAATGAGTTATCTAAGTGGTTGCGGTATCATACCGTAACCACTAGGAAGTAAATCAGTCCCTGAGAAACCTAATGAGTTAGATGTTTGTTAGAGTGTCAATTCCAAAATTTTTAGTTATATCCTGTAACGTAATATCAAAGAATGTGTATTTCTTTGTTAGAACTTGTATCAAATAGGTCATTGTCAAAATTCCCATACATTGTACAAATGACTTATGATATGATTCTTATTTTGTGCTGTCTTGTAAATGTTGATAGAATGGATCCCAAGAGGACACGAACATCTGCATCACCAGCCATGTCTCAAGCTGCCATCAGGAAACTAGTTGCTGATAGTGTTTTCGCAGCTCTAGAAGCACAAGCTACTACCATGGCAAATGCTGACAATACAAATAGGAACACCCGACAAGGTGAAACTCCTGTAGCAAGAAAATGTAGCTACAAAGAGTTTATGAGCTGTCAACCTTTCAATTTCAAAGGTATGGAAGGCGCTGTTAGTTTCATCCGCTGGTTTAAGCGAACTGAATCCGTATTTTCCCATAGCAACTGTATCGACAATTGCAAAGTGAAATTTTCTACTGGTACTCTAACTGAAGAAGCTTTGTTTGGTGGAATTCATATCCCAACCTATTGAATAGAGGGAAGCCTACAAGATCACCTGGTCAATTTAAATGGCGCTTAGTAAAGAAAGTATTGTCCCCAAACCGAGGTCAAGAAAATGGAAGATGAATTTTAAAATCTGACTATAAAAGGAAATGATCTCAAGACTTACATTAGAAGATTACAAGAATTGGCAGTTTTATGTCCAACTATGGTGCCAAATTCTGAGAAACTTATGGAAGTCTTCATCGAGGGATTACCCAGGAGTATTGAAGGAAATGTTACCGCTTCAAAGCCTTAAACTTTGGAGGAAGCCATTGCCATAACCCAGAGGTTAATGGATCAGGTAACAAAGCAGAATACTGTGCAAGGAACCAATGATCACAAACGAAAGTTTAATGATAGAAGAACCTTCACCAACAACAACTACCAAAATAACCATAACAACAATAACAACCGCAACAATGATCACCACCAACAGCAGAATAGAAGGCAAGAAACCGTTAGGGCTTATGCTGCTACCCCAACTGAAAACAAAGGGTATACTGGAAGCCTTCCCCTGTGTAAGAAATGAACCCTGCATTATACAAGACCTTGCACTGTCAAGTGTCAGATTTGCAACAAGGTGGGTCATCTGACTAGGAACTGCAGAAACAAAGGGCCAGTCACTGGAAGCAACCTACAATCAATATCCGTAACTTGTCATGCCTGCGGAGAGAAAGGGTACTACAAAAGTCAGTGCTCAAGAGCAAATAACAATGCCCATGGAAGAGCACACTTGCTGAGAGACAAGAACGCTCACCAAGACCCGAACGTGGTCACAGGTATGTTCCTTCTAAATCAACATCTATCTAGAGTATTATTTGATTCAGGAGCCGAT
>BQNB010126364.1:3469-19614 GCA_026074375.1 Tanacetum coccineum
TTTTCATTACTAAGGTAAATATTAAACCATAAATAACCTTTGAAGAACCCTTTGTAGTTACTTCTCTATTCTTTACTTTAAAAGGTAAACATTTTTACTTAATCCAACCGATACGCAAAATTTCGGTCCATGGAAACAACCTGTTTAATGCGAATCTATTTGTAAATATTTGATTAGGAACATGTATCTCTCCTTTCTAAGCGTTATGATGTCAGGTGGCATCATCCTCGAGTGTTGCATGTACATGAAGCAATATATTTTGTTCGAAAACTAGAAGAGTAAATATACACTATTATTTTGTTCGAAAACTATATAAGTTCCTTTTGCCAGTTTATTTACGTAGAGTTTGGATTTATCGTATAACCCGACAACCCGAATCACCCGACCCGACTTAACCCGACCCGATAAACACCCTAACCCGATAACCCGATTTTTTATCGGGTCGGGTTGCGGGTCACTTTTTCAAAACTCGAAACCCGACTCAACCCGACCCGATAGACCCGACAACCCGATAACCCGACCCGATAACACCCCTAGATACGTGCCACTGGAGCATAAGTATCAAAGTAGTATATCCTTGACTTTTTTTCTAAAGCTCTGAATGACTAGTCAAGCCTTGAACTTTTCTATAGTTCCATCTACCTTTAGTTTTCTTTGAAGATTTTGTAACTAGAGGTTAGCATCGTAACCACCAAGTGTTGTTGCCTGATGTGACGCATGCATAAAGACAAATCCTAGACTTCCATGTTCATAAATGTTTAGGGTAGTCATCCTTAACATTAAAGGCAATAAAGAGTGTTGGTCCGAGGACTCATCATTGTTCCTTCAACTTAACTTAATTGAAATTAACAATCAAAGTTCTTTGGTATGTACTATTTCTTAAAGTTAAGTGTTCGGTTGTTAGAAACCACACCTCTTTCACTAACTTTTCATGGGCCAATGAATCACAATGTCTTCAGTTCATTTATCAAAGACATCTGGACGTGGTTTAGGACTGATGAAAATCTAAATGTTCATAAAGATTAACATCTCATGATTCAATTACTATTAAGTTAAGTGAAACGATTTATTAGGTTCAATGACATTGAACTACAGTTGGAAATGCTCACATATCCAACAACGATGATTCAATCCTCTTTCAATTAAAGTTTTATCTTTTGATCAGGGAGTCTTATAACCTACCTACAACCTAAACTCTGAGATACATTCATGTTTAGTTTTCTTTTTCAGTCCAAAAGTTCATAAGGAAGGTATCTTGTCCTATTATTAGGGACCCAATTTAATAAAATAGCAAACCGGTTACCATACCTTCACTCATAAACATTGCTCAGCCCTAAATAGACAACATCGGAAATTAACCATTTCTTTCAAGTACTTATTTTTTCTTTTCAAAATAATACATTTTGTTTGTTGTAGTATATGGAGCAGTCATTTACACAGATAATACCAACAAACTATAAAATATAGAGTTATCATTACTCACTCCCCTAATCACGCCCTGAATTTTTGATCAGGGACCCATTGTTGGTAATCTAAACTTCAGTTTTTAAACATTAAATTTATCTTATGTTTTTCTTAGTCGGTAATAAGAATAAACATAGCAAAACATAAAAACCATCATCAAAACAATGTATCACACAAGATATTCCAAAATCCCTAATGAGGGAGTCGTAGCATGCAAATCACATAGATTTATATGGATCAGTTCCAAAAACTTTTAGTTTTTATGTTTACATTTTGAAAGGGTTTCTTAGTTATTTTGGTCAACATGCAAGTCTTAATTTTTTAGTGTCTATATCATAAGTTGGGATTAACCTATCTTAGACTTAATCTTGATCCTCTTTCTAGTGAACATGGCATAGGTTAGCATGCCATAAGATTGGAATCATTCAGTTTAGAGGTTGGATAAAGGCCGCGATCAAATTTATCATGACCAAATTAATGCCGAACATTTGATTACTCAAATAACCAAACCAAAAAAAACCACATGTTTGATAAAATAAATTTATTAAATTCACTCACTCACGTGTTATAAACCACAAATACTTCAAAATACTACTTCAGCCTCCGATTACTAGAACCAAAACGCACTATTGAGTCTAGAGCCAAGAGATCGTCAATTAATCTCGTTAGGACACATATCCAATTCTCTTGTCTTTCACACACTGTGGAAACAAGACTATCCTAAGAGTCCTACGCATTATCCTTGTGATATTGCCAGAACATCCGAGTGAAACGAAGATTTTCACAATGAAGATGGAAATCCTGCTAGAGCCTACATCAAACAAGCTCTTGGTAGGTGACTTGTGCGATTCTACAAGAATCAAACTTGTGTCAACTGGAAAGCAACGATGGTGCGATTCTACGTGAATCAAACTTGTTCCAGGGAATGAATTGACGGTTATTGAACATTTGACAAACAATCAAAACTCTCAAAGTGTTACAAAATATTTTCATATCTAACACTAAGACTGAAGTTTCAAATCAATTTTCTCTTTATTGCTAACTGTTTCATTACAGAATCATTTAAAGATGGAGATGGAAATGGAGTTACCAGTAACAGAAATGTCAAGTCAATCACCAAATGCTAAGACACGACCTACACTTGTTATGAAGTTAAGAAAGATCTCATAAAGGTGTCAAAGCTTCCGCAAACTCTGATATCATTAATTTCTTCACAAGTGCACAAAATGGCGATACATTACAAGATGATGTAAGATTATGTTTGGCCGATGATCTCAAGAAAGCTCAAGATCACAATCAAAGACAAGTCAATGATAAATCAAAAGATCTCTGCCATAAACATACAAGATATTAAAAGAAGAATCATATCTTTACGAGCTAAAGACTGAAGTGATTAAGTTTAGTATTTTCAGGGGTGACCTCCCTTAGGGGGAGATTGTTAGATGTTAGAAAAAGACTCGGTCACCCAATATATTTAACTGTTTATTAATAGCTCGTAGTTAATAGTTTAACGTATAACTTTCGGTAATTATCCGGGTACTAATACCCGGTATTTTGTAAAAACTATATAAGCCTATTCTAACTTTGGAATAGGCGAGCTAGTCATTATTCATTTTCCATTTAAACACACTTGTTTCTCTCTCTAGAAAACCTCTCATGTGTTTCTCTTTTTAGAAACTAGCCAAGTCCAAGAATCGACCCCGTGTTATGATATATGATATACTACACATAGTCATCATTCTCCCATTTGCTTCTTTTCCAGATCTGTTCCATAGTAGCATTCTTACCATCTTCTGGCATTGGTGTAGTAAGGACATACACCAAACTCATGGTAGAAAGAAACAAGTGCATCTTATTTTGCCATCTTCTAAAATCTACCATTTCAAGTCTATCAAGCTTGAAGAAATTAGCTACCATGTGTTTCATTTCAACCACTATTGATTATCAAAAAACAATCTTCTTTAATTGTTGGTTTCTTTGCTTGTTTCCCAGTCGGGTAAAGACAATCAATAGCTAACTAATTACCAATGAAGGTTATCGGATATCACTTGAAAGTCGTGTAATCACTTTCTAAAGAAGATTATTCGACCCTATGCATGGGTTACATAAATACCTCCTTGGGATAAAACCAAGTGTTTGTTCTTGTTTTAGGCACAAATCAAGAATCCTTCGCTTCTAAGTGTTTAAGTTTTATGTATATGTCCCATGCAAGTTGTAATATCCTATTTATAGGAGATATCACTCAAAACCCTAATACTGGAATTATGATAATTAACCGGCCCATTATTCCATCATAATATCCTTCATGATTGTTGGGATTTAGCGGTTACACGACCAATTAAACGTAGTCATTAATGCAATAATAACTGACATTTTAATAGGTCAAAGCCGTTACTAGTATTTGCATTCATTCCTTCTAAGTCTTCTTTCAGCGACCTAAACACTCATCAACTAGCTCATTGAAGAGCATACAAGCTGAAGTGTCCAAGCTAAAAAGACTCACTGATGAGTTAACCCGCTGAGGATACATCCTCTGATGGATTACTCCCTAATGGTGTCCTTTAACTTACTACTCAGGTAGTACAAAGCTGAAGCCATCACACTGATGAACATTGTTCAGTTCAGAGTGTTAACTCACTGAACATCATCAGCGACTTGAATTTCATTTCACCATTATCAGAGTCAGGGTGTTCAATAATCTATGAGTGTACACTCAGTACCTCCATCCCAATTATTCGGTATCAACTGAACCCAACAATTGAACTAAATTTCTGATAAATATTCCCTTAATCAAATCACGTTTGAGGATCGAGTCTCCGTCAGTTACGAAATTTTTTTCATCCCTGCCCTTGAGCCACTCCTCAAAACACACAAAAGACTAGGGGTGTGCACGGTTCGGTTTGGGTCGGTTTTTGGCTAAAACCGAAACCAAACCAAAAAATTCGGTTTTTATAAAACCAAAAACCAAAACCGCTCGGTTTTTGGCTGTTCGTTTTTTTTGTTTTTTCGGTTTCAAACCGTTTATATTTGGTTTTGTCTAATTTATATAAATAAACTTGTTTTACGTAGAAAATTGGTTATTATTTTATATTTTTTTTGTCAATACGAGCTTAATAATGTTTACCCAAATTTCTACAATTATACACATATAAATGAGACACATACAAATGCAAGTGAAAACACACATAGTACGATCGTTGTCATATATGTAACGATATATTGTTAGATAAACACACGTGCATGATAAACACATATATAAACATTAAGATATATATTGATATTATAATTCTACCCACAATAAATATGAATTTAAAAATTGGATTTATTATTTATTTATTTATATTATATTAATTATATATTTTTATAAAACCGATTCGGTTCGGTTTTTACGATTCGGTTTTTGAACGAAAACCAAAACTGAACCGAAAATTTTTGGTTTTTGAAAAAGTAAAAACCGAACCATCGGTTTCTAATTTCGATTGGTTATTTTGGTTTGGTTATTTCGGTTTTCGGTTTGGTTTCGGATTTTTTGATTTTTTCTGCTCACCCGTAGTTTTGTTCATATCTCTTAAAATGTTGACTTTTAGATGGTCAAATTACCTCCATTACAAGTGTACCTCTCAGTCTAAGATATTTTATTTATAAAAGTACGTTTGGGTTCCGTATGCAGAATACCATTCAACTTGAACATGGTAAAACACTCAACCATTGAATATAACTCAGCTTTGCAATTTCCATTCATTTTGACTTTAGAAGTCAAGTATGTCATCGTTTATATTGGATAATAAACACGATTTTTTAGACTTTTATGCAAACCAACAGCAACCCATTATAGTATGTGTAATAACCTTTAGTATAGCTACATTATCTTTCCATAAACATGTATCAACTAGTATAATTCTCACCGAAAAACCCTTTTGAGTTTTGGTTGATCGAATAAACAAAAGAGATGGAGAGAGATTTAGGGATTATATTTTTCAATGAATCCTTTAACCTCTATTTATAGGCTAAATTCCTTGTGCTTGCAAGGAAAACCCTCTCACCTCCTTAATAGGGGTTTATGACCAATGAAAAACGTTACTTTCTTTTTCCTTAAATGACATATTAATAACCCATTAAATATTTATTTTAACTATTTAACATAAGTTATGCTTATCACATAAATATATTACATTTAATATTAAGATATTCTTTAATTATTTTACGTATTAACGCGTGCGTCCCCGTAGGCTCGAATAAATAATCCGGACATATATTAATTTACACTTGGACATATTCCAACAACTACTAGTCTTATGATTACCTTATTAGGGTTGACGTTCTTAAAGCAAATGTAACCATCAGTAGCACGGGTACCCATGATCAAAACATCATTAACTCCTACATTGTCATCAATATCCGCTTTTCCAAGATCAAATGCTCGAGCCTTACCATTCCTAGCCTTATTCTTACTCTTATCAGGCCATTTTTTGGTGCTACAATAGTATCTGGCAATAATCGGGGAGAAAATAGTAGTATCAGTATCTGGCAAGGCATTACGCGAGTTACAGGGGTATTGATATGTCAGTTTTTATGGGGCTCTGCAAGACAACATATATCCAAATAGGGTATGCACGTAATTTTTGCTTTATTTTTTAGTAAGACCCAAGAGACCAGTGGCATAAATCAGAACCTGATTGAACCCCTATTCTTGTGAAACGAGGGAAATTACCACTAGCAAAGAATGTCTCAAACTAAACTACCTCACACTTTCTATTTTTTCGCTTCACTTGTTCTTTTCCAGCTTCGTTTTGTTCCTCACTTCTTCCTTTTTTTATAATCCTTTTGTAATCATGCAAACCAAAATTTACTTCAAATATTGATTGACCTACAAATACAAAACATAACATTTAGAGAAAATAAGTGCTTACCGGCTTCTTCCCCACAAGGCTACTCATGATACATGTACTCAACTCCTCAACCGATAGTTTTCCAGATTCAAACTTGCTAATCAGTAAATCCACGTGTTAATGCAAGTTGCACAATACACCACTGCAAAGGAAGTACGAAACTCAATAAAAGTTAAACATCTTGGAGCCGATTTAGTTCAGAAAGCACTTTGCAGACTTTAAGAAGTGAGTTGGAAAACTTAAAAATGAAACCATGAAAGTACAAGTGAGATTGCAGGAAAATTAAGTAGCTACTAGCCAAGTTTAAAGCCTAGGGTAGTCTGAAAGATAAAGTCATCGAGAGGAAACTGCTAAACTCAGTCCCTAAGAGGTTTCTCCAATCATCGGCGTCTACGTACAATATCAAGATATTGAACAATGCAATTTGAAGAAGCCGTAGGAAGAATAACAGCTTTTGGAAGAAACGACTAAAAGCAAGACGAACCAGAAAACAATTATTAAAACAAACTTCTACTGGCAAGTTCAAATAATTAAGGAGGTGGTATAGGACCTGGAAGAAAACTTCACCCAATAATCAAAAATAGCTATGGAATAGGTACTAGTTCGTGAAGCATAGACAACACAAGCTCAGGTTCCATTATGTGGGAGCATGGACATTTTGCAAAGGAATACACAAATTGGAAAGACAAGACGAAAGACAAAGACGCAATAATCACTCTCATCTCAAGGCACAAGGTCCCACATTGCTGTGAAGTCAAGTGAAGAAGACCCGATATAACTTAGGGGGGATATGTTGACCCTATAGGTTATAAAACGTAAGATAGGATACCAAATATTTAATTGTAGTTAGTTATAGAATCGTTTAAATAGGCAGTATAGCAGTTACAACAGTTAGTTTTGGCAGTTACAACAATGAAAGGATCAACTGTTGGATTAAACGAAACCAGCACAACCTTTCATCTTGTACCTGTTCGTTTTGTATAAAAAGAAGCTATGTAAACCTTATCATATTGGACAAAGATAAATAAAAACAACGTATATTTCATTTCTGGTATTTTGTAACAAAGTTTAGATCATAGATCCTTTTGTTTGGGACCAATAAGTGATTAGTTTCACCCGGTTACTAATAAATGGGTCAATTTAAAAAAGAGCAGCTTGTAAAAGGTGCCTGCTAAAACGAGTTGAAAATTGACACACGATGGGATTCTGATTCAAAAAGAAACGTGCTCAAGTATTATGTGAAAGTCACTAGGTCCATGTTGTATGTTTATTATTGGCTGTTTTGGTTATTGTGGATTTTGGCATTACCATCGATGATCCAAGGTGGCGTGCTATTCAAAAAAAATTAGCTAAAGAAGACGCTAAACTTTATAATAAGCTTACATACTTTAAGTAAGAATATATAGTCACAAACTTCTCAACAAAATTCTCACATGCATAAACTCCTTTTTGACAACTGATAAGTAGCACCACTCAGCACAACTTCGAATCAGAACAAAAATGTCACATCCATTTTTCGTCAGCCAGTTTGATTGGGACTCGTCTGATGTGTTACCTAACCCACACATTTTCGCCACCATAGCACTACTGTGTAAAAAGTGAACTAATGTATAACACGACAAATAAAGAACCAAGTTACTAAAAATCATCCAATTAAGTATATCAAGAAAAAAAGGGAACGCTACATGATCAGTCTACTTTGGAGGATGACAATGAAGGACGCAGTCCTGTAAACAAAATAATAGATGATCAAAGTTTTGACACATGAAAAATGATTAATATTAATAAGGTATTAGGTTTCTAGAAGTATCACGTGCCAATACTTACCCCTCGAAATGTGTACACTCGCATGTAAGGCACTTATTGCTGCATCCCCCCCCTCTGCTCAGCCATAGCTTTCAGTATATGATTTACCATGTGTTGCCTCTGGTTTTATTCACGGCTAACTTTCCATAAGTCGTAAATAGAGTCTTGATCTGAAAAAGACCAAAAACGATTTTATGGAGTTTATCAAACACTTATAATGTTTGTTAAACACGCGTATGAAACTCAAGGCAAAACAACTACCTCTTTCACTAGTTTGCATGGGTCAAAAATGTGCCACTAAAGGTTTATTCCTGCATCCTCTTCTTTGGATGCTGTTATCAATATTGCATTAAGGCCCATTATAGTTTCAGTGTTGAAGGATACTTCACAATTACAAATTCAATTCATAAAACGCAATATTTATATATCTGATATTACCCTGATACAAACTTATAATAAAAAATGTATTTTTAATTGCAACATACTTTCATTATTAAACAAAATCATGATAATAATTTTTCAAACAAAACAAGTAGCAAAACTCATACCGTTGATTTCTCCATGCCACACCAAAGCTCCCACTTCAGCAACAAAATCAGAATCAAGATCAGTTACGAGTATTGGTAATTGTGTTTCAAACAAGACAATTAGCAAAACCGATACCTTCGTCTTCTTCATCCTCAGCTGGATAAACCATATTATCCAATTCATCCTCCAATTGTTCGTTCGACTCCATCGTTGTTAGACAATGAAAACCCCGTGGGTATATCACTATTTATAGAATACAAATGCATAACGGTAACCCTAATGGACCTAAAGCCACAAACCGGGCTTGGCCCTATTTATCCTCTAATAATCACAACTATATATATACAACCACCGAACAAAAAAGAACTCATAAATAAACGTGCGAATATAAACAAAAGCTTCTAAATGAAGATTTAAAAACTATAACAGACCATTTTTTTGTCTGTTAATCGTTCCAGTCAGGTGAAGCAAATAGCCTAGAAACAAATTACTTTGGACAGATGTCCATCGCGTTTTGGAAGCAAACGAGGAGCTTATGCTAGAATATATGTGGCATAATAGGTGTGAGCTTTTTTTTTCTAACACAAATAAATATTGTGGTTGGGGCGCATGAAAGTTTTGTATAATAAACGATTTTTTTAACGCTATGTTTTCGATTTTTAATAAAGGAAAAAGTAAAGTAAAAGGAAAGTAAACTGTTTCGTATAATTTTTAGTAGGAAACACTTTACTTTAAAGCTAACTAAATTACACTACTTTTTCGTTTATTTTCGTTTCCTTTTTTTCCTTAAGTGCAACTGAAGAAGACAATGTTTTTTATTTCTTATCATTTTTTCCCTTTCTTCCTTAAATCATACTCGAGAACACAGTGTTAGTAATATGAAGAAAAATAAAATGAAAAACACTAATTACAAAATTGGTCCACTAAACCCGTGTATACTCGTCTATAGTATTCAAGGAGATCCAACTATAGATACAAGACTACACTAATGTTTAACTAATTGGTCTCAAATTATCACTTATAGATAGGACAATCAACGTGTGCGTGTAGTGAGATACGAAGGTAGAAATAGGGCGAGCAAGTTTACCTCTATCCACTTTCTTTTTTTACAAGAGGGGGTGTGCATAAAATCAAGAAACCAAACTAAAATAAAAAAATAATTGAGAAACTAAAACCAAAAAACCAAAACCATTTGAAAAACCGATGGTTCGGTTTTTGTATTTTTTTTAAAACCAGATATTGCACTTCGGTTTGGTTTTATCATAAAAAGAAACCGGAAAATGCTGAAACGAAAAAATACATATAATCTTATAACTCTCTTGTTTAGGTTGCTTTTTGAAGGTTTCATTTTTTTCCATGGATTTTTGGTACTTATTAGTTTATTTGTTATTACCCTAGTATACATTTATGAAGCAAACGGTCGGGTTTATAATTTATTGTCATTTAGAAAAAAAAATATTTAAAACCAAAAAATACCAAAGAAATCACATGAGTTAACAATCTTGTCAAACAACTTGAGTACAGACCTTTTTGCAATAGCACAAATATAAAAATAATGAGATAGATCAGATTCAGTTGTCAATTGTCCATATTTGAAACAGTATCGTCGACTGTAAGGTTCGGGCCATAGCACATTTTATTAAACCACGTGAACTCTGACCAGATCAAAACTTCATCTCAGAAAAAATGTTTCATCTGACGTCCTTGTACTTTTATACTTTCCATACAAAACAAGACACGGATTTTGGCCGGACTTAACATCACTAGTTTTTGTGTTCAAAGCAAATTATACAAGTAGTTTTGCATAAACATTAGTTATCTCAGTGCTCTCCTTCCATGAAATTGTACCCTTATACATGCCAGACTCTCTTACTACACCCAAATCAAAGCCATCTAACGTTCGTAGTAACATGGAGCAATTTCAACCCAACTTATGTAAAACTGAGTCACCTTTGGTAAATATTCTAATGCTGGTTGGCAATACAGATATAATTTAAAAACAGTAAACAGATACAGTCACATGTTTAGAGGGTCTTTTGGATTGCTAAATAAGTGACAACCAAACGCTCATTAACAAAAGTACGTACCTTGCTTGCATAATAATCAGAATAAGCAATTTTGCAAAGCATCAAAATCAAGACTCGACAACTTTAGAACTTTTTTGTTTTTAAACAATCCGCATTTCCATGCTCGCAGAATACGAAATAATATACAAATTTAACTAAATCATATCCACAGTGTGTAGTATCCTCACATTAACCTAAGAAATTAAAAAAAACTGGTTCCCACGCATCCAGCTAGTACCAACTACAGTTACCCATCGAATGAGAATGTAAAAATCATAAAAAGAAAAGAGTATGAAGCTCCAAAACTTAACACGACGAAACACAAATTAAATAACAACTTCATGCAATAAATAACAATCCTCACAAAAAAAACACATTGAACACACTTGAATAAAAAGATGAATAAAAGCACACAATAACCACAGAACACACGCCAACTTATAAAACTCAAACAACAATTTTTTCAAAATTGTCGATAAAAATGTTTGTGTTCTCCTCCGATCGACTATTGGCACCTCACCAACACTAAGCTAACTATTATGAACATGTAACCACTCCACAATCAGAATGGTTTGCTTGTTGAGGGGCCTGGAAAATCGAAGGCCTTGATTTGTAAGAAGCATTGGAAATCGGATGGTTGCCGTCGGATTCGTTCAAAAATACCAGTCGACCTAATCGAATCTCACAAATAAACCTTGAATGCAGTACTTAAGTGATTTAATCCATGAACACCATGTATGGGCTGCAAACACCTCAAAAGTTTACATTTAGCTAATGGAACACATTGATTTTTGAGGCAAAGGATGCAGAACCAGTGTATGTCAATGATGAGGGAATAAGTGGTTGAGATTGTAAATATTGATTTAAGTGATAAGCTACTGTCGATCATAAGGTTAGTATGAGTTTTGGTAAACGCATGATGAAGTGGAGGTAAATGTGAGGAGGGGATCTTGGTTTGAATACATGGCGAGAATGGAAAGGTGTTACCGGTACATCATTAATATGTTGCACGGTAAGGTGAGTCCAACCGTGTAGAAACTGAGATGTACCAATGTCGTCACATAAACAATGGTTGATCGCCCTGCACAAAATCATTCATCCGCAACGGAGTTTTGTCACCTACAAAACAATTGAACATCGGTATTCGTTTATTATCAAAAAGAAAATTAACTATACTTCCACTTAAGATTAACATCTACAAAACATATTACCGTAGCCAAATACCTTTTGATATAAAGTTGATCCCCGCGGCAACACACGGGATAATAGCCAACTTGTAATATAGCAATTATAAAAGTTGGTTAGAGAGTTTTTATCTTTTAACAATTCTTAAAGATAGCCGCACATCACACGGGCCTTGAGGCTAGTTAAACTATAATCCTCTTTCATGTTATCAAGTTTGGGTCGGGTATTGGCTCAATACGCGTTCCAATGATCATCTTGGATTGTTCAATACATTCTAGTAAGCAGAAATAAGCATAAAAAAACCATCTGGGCTAGCTCAGATGGCCACCAAGGGTAACCTTGGGAAGTTGTTACAACATGTGAGAGGTCTTGAGTTCAAGCCTCGCCGTGGGGTTTTCCTTCGGGAGTGAAAAAAGAGTGGGGTTTAGGCGAAGGTTCGAGTCTTGCATATTGCATGTCACTGGGAGCTCGAATCACTAACAACTAACTTGCCGTTCTAAAAATAAATTAAAAAAAAAGGCATAAAAAATCAATTCGGAATCAAGTACTTTTGTCTTGCAATTACTTCAGAGGGAACATAAAAGACAAGTAAAAGATAGAATGTTGTTACAGATATCAACCAAAGTGTCTAAACACTCTTCATTAACTCTACATTTGTAATTCTGCAAAAGTAATATGAAAAAAAAATCAAAATCGAAAGCATGAAACATGAAAGCATTGTAATTTATAATCGATAAAAACTGTATCAACATAAAATTTACCTTCATCACTTTCTACGTTTTCCTCTGCTTTTTCTTGTTCCAGCTTTCGTTTTGTTCCAGCTTTCTTTAGTAACTATGCAAACCACAATTACTTCAAAATATGATTGACTACAAATACAAAACATAACATTTAGAGAAAATAAGTGCTTACCGGCTTCTTCCCCACAAGGCTACTCATGATACGTGTACTCAAATCCTCAACCGATAGTTTTCCGGATTCAAACTTGGTAATCGGTAAATCCACGTGTTCCCTTTTCTCACGTTCCGCACTCAGTAGACTCATAATCCGAGATAAAGAATTTGCAGTTTCGAGACCCATAACCCTACAATCAATATAAAAAGATATATAGTAATTACAATCTTTGTAGAAGAGAAGAGCCTTAGTCAAGTAAAGGTAGCTGCAATCTTAGTTCAACAAACTTTTTATCTATTGCCACATACCGCTTCATGCTGCTACGCATCCTTTCCTGCTCAATATCCTCATTTACTTCTTCAGAATATGTTTTCAGATTCTCGAAACATTTTAAAAGAGGTACCTGAAAATCATAGTGTGAGTGATTAGTTTCACCCGGTTACTAATAAATGGGTCAATTTAAAAAAGAGCAGCTTGTAAAAAGTGCCTGCTAAAACGAGTTGAAAATTGACACATGATGGGATTCTGATTCAAAAAGAAAATGTGCTCAAGTTTTATGTTGATAGTCACTAGGTCCATGTTGTATGTTGTAATATTGGCTGTTTTGGTTTTTGTGGGATTTGGCACTACCAATCATGATCTGGTGGCGTGCTATGCAGAAAAAATTAGCTAAAGATAGACGCTAAACTTATATAATAAGCTTACGTAGCTTTAAGTAAGAATATATAGTCAAAACTTTTCAACAAAATGTCTCACATGCCTAAACTCCTTTTCGACAACTGATTAAGTAAACCACTCAGCACAACTCGACTCAGAACAAACTGTACATCCATTTTTTCATCAGCCAGTTTTGATTGGGACTCATTCTGATGTGTTACCTAACCCACTCATTTCGCCACCTATACTACTGTGTAAAAAGTGAACTAATGTATAACACGACAAATATAGAACCAAGTACTAACATGTCACTAAAAATCAACCATTTAAGTATATACAAGAATAAGGTACACTTGGAGGATGACAATGATGGGACGAGATCCCTGTAAACAAAATAATAGATGATCTAAGTCTTTAAGACATGAAAAATGATTAATATTAATAAGGGAATTAGGTTTTCTAGAAGTATCACGTGCCAATACTTACCCCTCGAAATGTGTACTCTCCATGTAAGGCACTTATTGCTGCTTCCGCCTCCTTCTGCTCAGCATAGCTTACAGTCCCAGTGTTTGCACACGATGGACGACATTAACCAAGTTTTAAACTACGGGAAACCTATCAAGTCGCACCTCCTTAGACTATTAATCTGCCGTATGCAAGATGAAACAACTTTTTCGAGAATTTTCTCATCATAAAGCCCATGAATTCTTGTCGGTACCACAAACTGGAAAATATATTGTATATGGAATTTGATCATTCCTAACGTTTGAAATTGTCTACCAGTTGATTCAAATACGGCGGAATTCGTAAGTTCTTTTTAGCTTTCGCAGATGGTTGCCTATGGGTTTTATCTGGCTATCCTTTACATAATTCGTATAGAGTTATGATCTGAAAAGACCAAAAAAACTGATTTTATGGAGTTATCATACACTATAATGTTCCCGGTGGATGAAAAATAAGCAAAGACAACTACTCTTCTTCTATTAGTTGCGGCGGTGGGTGAATAATGTTCCATATAATGGTTTATTCCTATCATTCCTCATTTTTTCGGAGTGGTGGGGTTTAAAAAAGCGCGATGCGCTACCAAGGTGATAAGGGTTCATAAAAGACGAGGCGCGAGGAATAACGCCGAGGCGATAAGCTTTTCAGGGCGCGCATCACGTTAGCGACATTTTTTAAAAAAATAATGGTAATTAGATATTTTCACATTATTTGAGTTCGGTAGGGATCTGCGACTTTTTTGTGACTTTTTTTTTTATATAATTGGTAATTGGACACTTTCTTTAAAAGCTTAAGCCATTAAAAATAGCCCAATAACATTGTAACACCAAAATTTTTACTTTAAAGTCAAGTACTGATGCCGCAAAAAAGCACTGATGCACGCATTAGTGTGATGCAATACCTGATGCGTGCGCCTCGCCACGCATCTCGTAAATGCAATGCATCAGGATGTCTGGTGCATTGGGGTAGTACATATGCCTCGGGCGCGCCTGAGGTGCGCTTTTTTAAACACAGAGAGCCCTATACAACCATGTTTGGGTTTGAGTGAGATTTTGGGATCCAGAATCCCTAAACATATCCATGAATCTTAGGATCATGGCGTAGGATAATATATGTTACACAACTTCTTGATCATGACTTACACCATGGCAGAGTTGTAATATTAATGTTTCACAAAACCATAAAACAAAACCTAATCAAGCTCAAAACACAACGAGAGCATATAATCATGAATCAGTGAAATTAGACACCAATTTAGGAATTATAAACACACAAGAAAACAAAAACATTCAAGTTAAAATTACTTTTAGCAATATTAGAACAAAACTATTCAATGGCCCAGATCAGTCAGTTTCTAGCATTTTATGAGTTTGTAGAATAACTCAACTCATATTCATATACATTACCCAACAAATACACAAATACGTTGCCTTGATTAATGAGAGCATAGATCGTAAATTAATAGTGAGAAGAAAGTTACAAAATTTTTATGAAGGTAGTCTAAACCACGTTGCAAGCTGAAAACCTCAACAAGGGTACCATTGATATGCTGAGGTGGATGATGATAGATTATCAACATTTATCGTTTAATTACTGTACACGTTGTTCTTTTGCTTTTGTAGTTGGTGGTGTGCTGATAGCATTGAAGATTTACTAGATGGTTGTGGTAGTGATGTAAAATGGAAGAGATGTGTAAATAAGATGCCCTAGTGAAAATAGTACTAAACAAATGGGTTTTTACAGGCCCAAGTAAATGGATTATAAATTTTGGAGTAAACTACACTAGTGGTCCTTGTGGTTTGCGTTGACCAACACCGGTAGTCCCTTGACCAAACTAATTGCACCGTTGGACCTTAAGTGGCAAACGTTAGGCGTGGCTGGTCCCTCATTTCTTGGGGGTCCATAAACGCTAGTTAAGTTTATTAACGACAAGGGTAATATCGTTTTTTCCTACCCACTGATACCATTTATTAAAGAGTAAACTACACCAGTGGTCCTTGTGGTTTTCGTTGACCAACAAACGCCCGTGAAGGTTATTAACGCCAGGGGTATTATCGACCTTTCCCACCCACATTTTTTCCCGCCTATTTTCTTAACTCTTTTCCCCCTTTTCCCCCCATCTACCACCTCTATTTAACATCTTCTAACCTAATTA
>BQNB010126365.1:0-2500 GCA_026074375.1 Tanacetum coccineum
TATTTGGCTTGACCGCTCTTTTCTCTTTTGTTAATTAGCTCGCGTGGGTTAAAGTGCCTTGAATTGATTATAGTCACCAACCAAACTGTGCCAGTCTTTGTTGGGAATTAAATATGTTCATACTTAGTACTGCCAAGTCAAGAGTTAGTATTGTTCAAGTTACAACTGCCAGTATTAACTAGTTAGTACAACTAGAAGAAAGTTAGTACTGCCAGTACTAACTTAATACTGCTGAAGGACTTAAGACTGCTGCATGAAGATTAAAGACTGCTAAAGAGATAAAGACATGTCAAGAGATTTGTATTGACTTATTCAGAGTATATTCTATATAGTTAGAAAGATACGTATAAGTTTAACATTATAGAAGATTTGTAGCTATCTTGTAAAGGACTCATTAGTGTACAAAAGGAGATCCTAGGTTATGGTTTTGAATGTACAATAGAGATAGACATTTTGATACATAGCTTCAAGGTTGTAAACCCTAGTACTACACAGAGTACTCGTATTATTCATAATAATAATATTGGAGCTTTTCAGTTATATCATTGTTCTTAAAGTTTACTGTTTCATTAACATTCTTCTAAGTATTAAAGAGTAGATTTTGCATACTTTTTAGTATTCACAAAGTTTCAACCATAGTTGTTTTGGATTTATCAAAAGTAACTTAACCTTTACAAGCTAAGGAATCGATCTTAAGTTGGGATCAACAGGTTAGTTGTTTTATATGTTTAGGACTTAAAACATAAAGGGTTATAGGTTTAGTGTGTTTAGGCTTAAAAACACGAGGGTAATAGGTTTGTTATGTTTAGGCCATTAAACATAACGGGTTTGGTTGTTCCTGAATAAAAACTTGATATTTAGCTTAGTATCAGTAAATATTGTGAGCGACTTTGTAAGATTTTCTCCACCGAGAAGGGAGTGTGTTGAGTTAGTGAAATAACTCTTGAGACAGAAACTTTGGGAGTGGAGTCAACTAAGGAGAAGCTTCATGTCAAATCACTATAAACATCATGTTCGGTTTGATCTCTCTTTTACTTATTGTTTTGTGTTTACTTATTATTTTGTTTTATTGTGTTTATATTTGCTTTGTGCAGATATGTTTTACTTCATGCTCTCTTCAATCATTATTGTTGTAGAATTTTTATTGACATTTTTCATTTTGCATCACACTTGATTAGTTATTTGATACGAGAAATTTAAGTTTTTAAACTAGAACATATTCACCCTCATTATTACAAAAAACGTTAAAAAGTCTTAGGTTATCATTTCAACACCTTGACATACAAAAATAATGAAAATCTTAGAGAGAGAAAGAGGGTTTAGAGAGAGAAAAAAAGAAAAAAATGGTGACTTCTACTATGAGAAAATGAGAAGCAACACCCTTCTAACATGCTAGGAGGGTTGTATTTATACTACAAAGAGTGTAGACTCCTTGTTGGGTCGTTTGGGCCTTTAATGGACCGAACTAATGGACTTTAGCCTGGCACCTAGGCCTAATTAGCTTAGATTAATTCCTGTAAACTAAGTTTTGCTATACAAGGCTCGAGAATATATAATGACCATCACTTTACATAAAATCACGACTAACAATATCCCCCTAAGGGGTGGTCTTGAATCTTGGAGCCTTGTGTTCTTGTGAATTCTTTTGAAGTTCCTTTTGCATGTTTGTGATCAAGGATCTTGATCTTTGTCTTGATATCTCTTAACTTAATCTTGATATCTTGGTCTTTGGCTTTGATTTATCTTGACTCCTGAGATCTTTTAATCTTTATCCTTAAATCTTTTGCCGCCTTGCGTTCTTGTGTCTCTACCCACATGCTTATTATCTTGAAAGCTTGCTAACAATCTCCCTTAACATTTGTCCTTGACATGATTACTTGTACCACTTGTTGGATTATATTACTTGATCCACATGATAGATATCTCATTGTCATAATAAGGAAATCTTGTCGATAATGTTCTTTCGAGGAAGTGCTTGTACATCAGAATTTGCGGAAGACTTTGACACATGTACTTGAGATTTCATTATGTGTGTATCTTTCTCGATTGAGCATGAGCATGTGGTCTTGAATCTTGACTCAGCTGGAATGAGGTTGTAATGCCGTCACTTATACCTGAAAATTGATGTTAGTGATAAACAGCAGATATGGACGAATATGGCTTTGTCATTCGTCTTTAGTTTGGTTACATTAACCTTTGGTTTCGTGAGGACCGTTTTACAGTATAATAGAGTCAATTTAGAAGAATATCCTTGACAGGGTTTCCAGGTCAAAGTGTTAGATCCTCTAACGCGGTTGTATTAGATTCACCGTACTTGCTTGTTCTCATTACCGGAACATCTCAAAGCAGACAACACTGTAAGAATGAACTAGATAGTTACTATCTTTCTGATTGAGTCTTCAATAGACCAAAATCGATATCTAGTTGACACAAGCTTGATTCATTTATAATCTCGCAAGCCACTACCGCAGAGCTGTTTGATGTTAACTCTGGAAGGATT
>BQNB010126365.1:7500-19614 GCA_026074375.1 Tanacetum coccineum
AAAGGATCTTTTGCTATCTCCGAGGAACCGTTAATATGGGTCTCTGGTATACGAAGGATTCTGGTTTTGAACTAACTGGATTTTCAGATGCTGATTATGCGGGATGTAAAGACACCTTCAAGAGTACTTCCGGTGGAACTCAATTCTTAGGCGAAAAGTTGGTGAGTTGGTCATCAAAGAAACAAGATTGTATGTCGCTGTTAACTGTGGAAGTTGAATGTGTGTCGCTATCTGCTTGTTGTGCCCAAGTCCTTTGGATACGGACACAGTTAACAGATTATGGCTTTCACTTTAACAAGATTCTAATCTATTGTAATTCGAAATCAGCCATAGCCATATCCTACAACCCAGTCCAACACTCAAGAACGAAACACAATCGTGTCACGCACCATTCATAAAGGAGCACGTGGAAAAAGGTACGATTGAACTGTATTTTGTTTTTTTTTTTTTTTTTTGGTTCCAAGGACTGATTACCAATTGACCGACCTTTTTACCAAAGCCTTTCAAGTGACGAGTTGGGTAGGCTTGTTGGAAAGCTTGCATCCGCTTCTGTCTTTTATGGTAGGTGTGCTGCCTTCGAAGAGGTTGCTAAGATGAAAGATCCTTTCGACTTATCCAAGGTGAAGGGCTATAGGTCTTCGTATAAAAAAGAACACACAAAAGCTGAGAATGACCTTGCAACTAATACTTTCCCATTCATATCTGAATTTATAGTAGATCCCTTTGCACCTATCGAAGAACTGCCTCCAAAAACCATAGTCTCTTCAACGTCTAGCTACAACAAAGAATCTTGCTCTTACACCTTCGAAGGTTACTCCTGCTACTGCTCCGGTCTCTTAGCCTTAGTCTCTTCCTCCAACTGCTTGAAGGTCACTATGTTTATGATAATTTGGTTCCAAGGGTAGCATGTACCCTTTAAACAATTTCTTTTTATGTTATGCAGGCTTTAACCTTTAAAAAATATTTGTGTGTTATCTATTGATGGTTTATGTAGGCCATCTTACAAACAATTTTGTCAACCCTTATTGTTAGCTTTGGATATTATCCTTTTGAGGACTTAAATATATGGGGGCGTAATCCCCCCCCCCCCCCCTAAAAAAAAAGTTTTTGTTTTTTTGCAACGATTTTGTGTGTTTGTAGTTTTTTTTTTTTTCTTTACTCCCTTTGCTTTGCATATGTGGAAATTTTAAGGGACCGTAGTGTGACCCCTTCACTATCCTTCGGATAATATTTTTGTGCTTTAATAAGCTAAGGCTCATGTGTGGCCTTATTATATTTATAAATGTACACCAAGGTTTGCAAGCAATCTTTCGCTTGTAACAGAGGGTTGCGACCCGCTCCGTTTTAGCCCACAGGGTTTCGAATGTAGACTTTGGGGAAGTTAACGTAAATTTAATAGATGTTGGATAAGAGTAAGGCTCATGTGTGCCCTTACAACATCCTTTCGAACATTAAAACTTTTAAGTACTTGGCGACTCAAATCGTTTGTTGTAAATAACGACACAAAAGATTTGGAGGGAAATGTGATTCAGGCAAAATAGCATACAATATATATATATATATATATATAGGGTATATCATTATATAAGTCTATATAATATATAGATATATATTTAATATCTAATATATATATATAATATATATATATATAACTAAAATGCCGAAATACCAAATAAATAAGAGACGTATTCTGTTAAAAAATGAAATCACGTTAGGAAAGTGATGACCAAAATCTTTCCCGAGTCGTATCCCACAGCGAAGCGAAAATTTTGGAATCGTGGTTAAGTTGTGTACGCGTGATTTGAATAGTCAAGATTTTGTTTTGGATTCTATTTCTACTAATGCAAAAACAAATAAAGGCAAGAAAACAATTAAAGCAATTAAAAATTTAAACTAAAAACGTTAACGGGAATATAAAAACGCGACTTAAAAACTTAAATTATCAAATTTTAACCTTAAAAATTCAAATCTAATTTATAAAAGTCCTAAATGATTAAAAATAATTTTAGAAAAAAGAATTATATTTTTTTGACTTTTATTTTATTTAATTAAAAATAGATTTAATCTAAAAATATTATAAAAATATTAAACTAATTTAGAAATATCTGAAAAAATCATGAAAAATACTTTGAACTAATCTAATCCTAGGAAAAATAAAACGGGTCCAACAGCTTTTCTCAATAAGCTAGAAATAAGCCCAAAAGGGCTGAAAGCTTAAACTGCAAAAAGGGTTTAAAAGAAAAGTGGTGTGAAGGTATAACGAAAAAGACACAAGGGCGCATATGGTAGAAGGTGTGTGTGTTAAAGTGTTGGGGGTTAAGGGGGAGGTCACAGGATCGAGACCTGTGACTTTCTTTTTGATAAAAAACATTTTTTAAAATTATTTTTGAAAACTGTTAAAGATAAGATAAAAATAAGCAACTTTAAAAAAGGAACTTTTTGACAATTCTTAACAATAAGCTAGAGAAAGCTTCATAAAAGGGACATATTGGTTTATTTTAACTCTTTAACTAATTTAGAAACTGATTGGCTTTTTGGACTTTAATAAGCACTAAGAAAATTAAATAAGCTAAAACAGATAATAACCTAGACCTAATAAGCACTAGGAACTGCAAATAAGCAAAAACATTAAGCTGAATGACACTACAAAGATTGAAACAACTTGACACAAATGAAGTTTTAAATGGTTTTTTGACAGATTTTAAGCTAAGGTTAAAGACCTAATAAGCACTAGGAAATGACTTTAAGCTGAAAACAGATAAACTAGACCACCTAATAAGCACTAAATGACAAGAAATAAGCAAACATTTAAGCTAAAAAGTATTAAAAAGCTATTGAGACAGCAGACCTTAAAAACTGTTTTGAAGACTTTTTCCACTTTTTAAGCTCAAATTTAAGGACCATTAAGCAATCATAAAAAGCTATGAATTAAAAACAGATGAAGACTAGGACTCAAATAACAAAGATAAGCAAAATTTAAGCAGATAAGCTAATGAAATAAGCTAGAAAAAGAGACATGAAACAGGCAGACTACACTAGTATATTTTTGGCTTTTTGAAAATATATGACACTTGCAGTCACCATTTTAAGACTCTAAAACTCATTTGACACACTAATAACTGAAAACAGATGAAGCTTACACTACAATAAGCTAATCTTGATAAAAATTAAACAAGTTTAATCATAGTTGTGACCACAAATTAACTGCATAAACTGACTTAACAACTAATAAGTCTTGACTGTTTTTGAACTAAGGTTTTCAAAAGGTTTTTCAAAAGTCTTAAGACTCAAAACAGATGAATGTTTATGTAAATTAGACCAGTTCATAGCACAAAACCAACACCTTAAGCATCTATTTTATAAAATCAACTAATAAGCATCTTAGCACTACTTTTGAACTAGCAGACTTGGAATTCAGATAAAAAAAACTATCAAACTAGACAATACTTAATCAAAACTTATAAAAACTATCATTTAGACCTACTAAGATCTAATGAAATCTAAATTGAGCGCCTAAGACAGATTTAACACTATTTTGACCCGTTTTGAACCTTAACCCAAACACTCCTTTAAACTATGAAAACTTATTTTTAAGCCAAAACAGATGTCAAAAAGCTGTAAAAGATGAAAATAGATACGCTCTAACAATCTGTAAGATCATAGAAGCAAAATTTAGCCACAAATTCGCGCTTTATCCAATACTAGATTATGGACATATTTTTTTGGCTTTTTTCAACAGTTTATATGAAAAAACTTGAATAAAAGAGATCTAAGGTATAACCCAGTACAAATAAGCAATAAGCAACATTAATAAGCATATTAAAACAAATAGAAATAGAAAATAAGCAATAATAAGCAAAAGAGATAAGCTAACAGTTTTAAGTTATTAAATGAGAAAATGAGAAGTACCTTGATCCTAGCTCAAACAAGGTTCATAAATGCTCAAAGGAGCTTATCTACAAGCTCCAACTTATCAAAGATAAGCTGGTATTGTCCATAAGCCCATCCATAATTGGCTTATCATCCAAAAATTAAGCTGAGGTAATTTAGAGGAGATTTTGAGGTGAATTACTAATTTAGTTAAGCTTTTGAGGGCTTAACTAAATGAAAGATAGCTTATTAGTTAACTAAGAGCTTACCGAGGCTTATTAAGTCATATCACAAAACATTATAAGCTAGACTTGCATAATAAGTAAAACAGAATTCAAAATTCAAGATGTAAAAGTAAAACTTCAATTTTATTAATAAGAAAGAGTTACAAAGCTTGAAAAGAAAATACAATAAGCTAAAGGTTACAATAAGCTACTAAAACTAAAAATAAGCTAAAACTAGACCATCTTCAGCTGTGTAAGGAGGACTCCTTTTATAGTGAGGAGGGGAAGGATCGAGAACCCTAGGAGCATCCCAAGCCTTCAATCTCGTCCATCCTATCCAAACCGCCTCAAATTAAACAATCTCAGCCCTTGATTTCATCCCACGTCTAATCCACCAATCATTGGCCTTAGGATTGCCAACGTGTCATTCGTTGGTGTTAGAGCTTGTTAGGTGCTTCTAGAAACAAAGGTGAGCGAGTATGTGGGTAGAAACGATTTAACCCGCCACTAAATCATTTGCAGTTAAAAGAAATATGGGAGGAATGAGGAGGATCTATAGTAAATTTGACCCATGATAATATCTTTGACTTGGACTCGGTCATATTTCATATGTTAGGCTTTTGACTTCATTTTTGGGCCAGGAAGGGCTTTTAGATTGGATTAGTAATTTAAATGGACTAGGTTTTAATAAAAGGTTTATGGTATAATATGATGTGGGCTGACCTGGCCCATTAAGTGGGCCCGGGTTGGTCCATAGAAAATGGATACGCCTTCGACTTCGATTTTCCGCGCTCTTTCCATTTCTCTGCTCGGTTTTGCCTGTATTGGTTTTTGTCCTTTAGTGCAATATCCGTTACCTGCAAGACACAATTCACAATACAAACGAATACAATACATTTTTCTGTATTTATTGGTCATTATTGGTCTTTTTAGCTCGTTTTATTATGCAAAAGGTATGTGTATTTGAGCACATACCAAAATCCCCCATACTAAGCTATTGTCGTGTCCTCACGCAATATTATAAATACAAACTTAGAAAACTAAAAATTTTAACCTCCTTAGACTAATTACCTCGCAAAGTAGCTAAGTGTTCATCTAGGGGGTTTAAGAAATTACTAGTTTTGAAAAGCCCCCCGTTTAACCATTTTTATGCATTTATTATTATTATTCATACATATCATAACTTTCCACGCAACAAGAAACACTAAAAGGATAAATTCATAGTCCTTGATTTTTCACCCGCCCCAAACCAAGCTTAAAAACGAAATCATTGTTAAATACAAGTTAAGATACTAACACTACTCATAGATGCTAATTGTGGATGCATAGCTACTTTCTGCTCCCTTATTCCTAAATCCTCTAAAAAATTTATTATTTTATTTGTGACAAATAAATTAATGTCTTATTCTCATAAAGTAAAACTCGGTTTAGATCACAATTAGTTTGAAATCCTTTCCTAAACAGACGATATGGTGAGAAAAAAAATCCACTTTAAGGTTTTAATTTCGCATGATTTATGGGTTGTCCTTTTTATTTCGCCCGAAACAACTCAGCTACGAGTCCAGAGACGGAGGCTTTATTTAGATAACCCCGGAGTCGAAATTTGGCTTTATTCTTGTTATTATTGCAACATTATTAAACCTCGGTCCTTTAGAAGGCTGCAACATCGGTTGTGAGCCGGCAAGATGCAGCAAACATATTTTGACCTCGGTAATTTCCTTGACCTTTTAGAAGGCTGCAACATCGGTTGTGAGCCGGCAAGATGCAACAAACTTTTATCAGTCTCGGATTATTACTATGTGCCTTATTTAGAAGACTGCAACATCGGTTGTGAGCCGGCAAGATGCAGTAAACTTTTATCAGCCCACAATTTTATTATTATTATTACCTCTACCCTTTAAACGACTACCACATCGGTTGTGAGCCGGCAAGAGGTAGTGGTCTTATTTTGGCTTCGGTTTATTACATAACTTATTATTATTAGCCAAATTTCAAGTCCTGTGGTCTTTTAACAACTGCCACATCGGTATGCGAGCCGACCATGGTCCAGGAGTCTATTTCCCCACAACACTGACAAAACCTCGATGTGTACCTTACTTTCACCAGAAGGAATCTCTACGAAGTGATTTAAACTAAGAATCGCAAAAACCTAAAGTAACTTTATTTATTCAACAATTATATAACGTTTATTAAGCTGATGGGAGCAAAAAGCCACAATTAACCTCTATGAGCCTTAAAGAAATCCAACTATTCTATGTTTAGCATCAAAACTTATACTCTACTCTATCATTTTTCGTTCTTTGCAAAATTTTAAAGTTAAGCAAACGCTAAGTCTCGAAAGCTAAGAGGAAAGCTAGAATTCAAAACTCGGTCAAGTCAAAAGCTACCTAATTCTATGGGCCTACTTATTACTAACATTTTTATATTTTCATCATCATTAATATTTATTTTTTTCATTTTTTTCATTTTTTTATATATATACATCATAATAAAACAATAAAAAATTTAAAATTTTGGTCAAAACAGGGTTGCGTGAGAACACAAATAGGCACAGGTATGATCACATTTCGATAGAAATCCCCCCCACACTTAGAATCGAACATTGGCCTCAATGTTCAAAAATATCGGGTTTTACCCCCACACTTATCAACGAAAAAGGAAAAATGCTAGTAATTCCAAGTGTGAAAGGGAAACAAATATATATATATATATATATATAATTATCATAAATAAAACTAATTTATATATATAGATACTATATAAATATGATCAGGGATTGAATGTATTCCAAAGTAAGCAGAAGATCAAAGACCGAATGATTGGAGGATTGAAAACAAGCACGGGTCTTCATGATCTTAAGGAATCCTGCAAAAACAATATTTTAGGTTTTTTAAACAATTCATTTTATTAAAGGACAAAATGAGATAATACAACTTAAACCAATAATCAACTAGCTTCACGGTAGCTTGATCCGTCCAAATCAATACATATAATATATATATAATATATAATATAAGTAATAATAAGGATAGAAACAATTATAGTATAGTATAGTATTTCCGTCGGGTTCTAGAAATTAACTTTTAACCAAAGCAATATCTCAAAAACCTTACGGGTCGTTTCCTCGACGAGAGGTGAATGGAAATATACGTTCAAGTTTTAATTCGAGCTTGAATAGCATAAAAGTTTTTGGTTTGGTTTTCTAAATCTACTAAAAGGGGAAAGCATATAAAAGGGAAACTAAACTTTTTGTTTAAAACTATTTTTATTTTAAAAATTAAACTAATATTTAAAACTACAAGATTATACTAAAAAATGTTCTAAAAATATAAATGACTAAAATGCTTGCTAAGTGACGTGAAATGTTCATTAAGTGCGGGCTTAGGTTTAACGAATTAAAATGACAAGTAAAATGAAATGCTTAAAAATAAATGACAAGAAATTAAATTGCATTAAAAATAAATGACAGAATGTAAATCGAAAAGACAATACTTATAGCATTTAAAATTAAATCTACACTAAGCATGGCATAAATCAAAACAATATTATAAAATGATAAAAACTACACTAATTAATTGATTGAGGAAAGAAAATGGAACCGAATTGAAGACCCGCAATTTAAACGAATACCACCCGATTTATTTAACTAAAACAACTAATAAAAGTCGGTCTAGCTAAATAAACCCTTTAGCTCCGCGCCTCATGAGTTGTCCGGAACCAAAATCACAAAACAAAATAACACATTGTTATGATAATAACAGTTTATAACTGTTAACACAATCTCAATTTGCAAGCCTTATTACCATTTAACAATTAAACCAATCGTTAGCCCAAAATGTCACAACCCAATATTGATTCATGGATTTAGGCTTAGACTTCAAATGTTGTAAAATGGAACAGAAGGTGCACAAGTACAAGTTTCATGCTAAACCACACCGAATAAACTAGCATATGAAAAATAAGTCATGATAATACTACAACGAACAACTAACAGCATCGAGCAAATAAAAGCTTAAACCAACAAAATAAGCATTAATCACTTTCAAAATTAACGAGATGATTATCTTAAGATTTCTAAATAAGCAAACGAGACTAAAAAAATAACAAGATAAGCACACCAAGTTAGCTCTTAAACGAGAAACCTTAACAATAAGCTCAAATGATTTAAGCTAAATTAGATCCAAGATTTAAGACTACTTAATAAGCTAGTTCCTAACCGAAATGAGCATTCCACCATACTAACGAGTTCCAAAAAATCAGCAAAAGAAATTCAGAAAAAGCTACAAGCATAACATGAATCAAATAATTATTCGAATAAGCAAATAAGCTCATAAAAATTTGAATCTAAACCACTTTATATTACACTAAAACACAAATAAGATGAATAGAAACTGTATTATTTCTGAAATAAGAACTCCTATTTAAACCAAAACGAAATAAGCATAGCAATAGCTATAATACGAGTTATTTTAACATTGTTACTTTGAAAAGTTCTTAAAAACTTTTGATAATGAATCGAATTAACTTGGAAAGCTAATAGAAGTTATTATTTAACCTTTTGAGGACTTTTGATACTAATAAGCCACGAAAATAAGCTCGAAAGAAAAAAAAAGATTATAGAATAAGCATCATGAAAAGTAGATTTAACGAAATAAAAAGCAAAACGAGATCTTCAATGAATTTTAAACCAACATTAATTCATTATTACATTAAACTTGGAAAATAAGAAAGGTACAATAAGCTGTAAAATTAAAATAAGCAGTTACAAACCTAAGATAAGCTAAAAACTTAAAAACTAAACTAAAAAAATAATGAAAAAAAACTGGTAAAACGAGGGGAGGCGAGTTGAGTTTTATAGGTGGAGAAGGGTGAATTTTGTAAATTTTGACCCAATCATTGGGTACTCAATTGGCTAATGATTGGCCTTCATACGTGTTCACACGGATAGCAAAAAGAAATAAGTTGATCCAGCGGGTGTATTTGCGCCACGTGTCCATCCACTGCTGCTTATTTTCAACGCAGTCTATATTGACTGTTGGATCATTCGGATATAAATGAAATGAATTTGAAGATGTACATTTTTCATCTCATTTTCTTTGCCACATGTTGATACCTCATTTGCTCATCCAAGCCTTAGTGCGCAAACACATGATGTCTTGAATTAATTTCCAATTCAGTGAGGTTTGATGCAAATTATACTTCATTTCAATCATAACTTAAATTGGCCAAGATGTTTGTCATGGGCTAGCTTAAATATGGGCTGGCTGGCCCATAAAATGAGTCATGGGCTGGCCCAATAAAATTCGAGGGCACCGTTGGATTCGTTTTCTCGCGCTCTTTCCAATCTCGTGCTCGGTTTTGTTCGGGTTCGTCTTTATTTTTTTTTCTTGATATCCGTACCTGTACATACACAAACACAAAAACAAACATATATATGTAATTTTTATTATGTTTTTGGTCTTTTGGGGTCGCTTTTCATGGTAAAATATATGTATAAAATAGCGAATACCATAGCACTTTAAAAGAAAAACGCACAAAGGAGCGGAGGAGCGGGAAAGCGCGAAGCTATTAAAATCCTTCTCCTTTTGGGTCGTAGTTCCTCGGAACAACCCTCCTTATACCCCTCTTGTAGTTTGTTAATCTATTAAAGGTGAGCCGTACCTCGCAAGTGACACAAAGGCAAGTTTTAATCTTGGATTCGGGAACTTGTTATGATAATGCTTTAGATGAAAGCATTATATTGATGATTGTTTTTTTATTCTTTATTAAAGACAATGATTTTATATTTTTGATTTTTCTTGTTTTTATTTTATAAATATACTAATAAAAGAAAATGAAAAATATTTTTGTATTTTTATATTTTTTTTTAAACAAGAAAATAACTTCACGGGGAAGGGTCTTCAAGGCACAACAAACTTCAACTCGATAATCGTCTCACGGCCTCCCCGGCAGTGGCGCCAAAAATTGATATAGCAATTTATACTATATATATAATACAATATAAGTGAAAATAAACAAATCAGTTTTAAAATCCAAAAAGCAATAAGTTTAAATTCACAAATAAAAATATATATATCCAGAAGTATCGGTTTCTCGCTTCGTTATCCACAAAGTTTAAAACCATTCCCGGGTCGTTATGTCCCAACGAGGCGTGAATTTGAAAATCAAGAATCGGTTTGGGAATTATGCTTGAATAAACAAAGATTTGATTTGGAATCTATTTCTACTAATAAAATGCAAAAACAAATAAAAGAAACCCTAAAACGAAAGCAATCACGAAATTAAAAACGAAATCGGCAACGTAAAAACGCGACTAAAAAAACCTAAATTATCAAATTTTAAACCTAAAATGATTATTTAACTTTTAATTAACCCTAAGTGACTAAAATGTAAGAACAAAGAAAACTAGACCAAAAACGAAAGCGTTTAAAGCTTTAAAAATCACAAAAAACGTGAACGGGATTCAATCCCGTTCTAAAAAAAGAATTATATTTTTTTGACTTTTATTTTATTTAATATGAATTAAAAATAGTTTTAATGAAATCAAAAATGATTAAAAATAGTAAACTAAATGAGAAAAATCTGAAAAATTTACAAAAAGTACTTTGAAGATTGCTGAGTCTATGAAAAATAAAATGGTGAACCCAGCTTATTAAATAAGCTAAATAAGCTGGATAAGCAAAATGATTAAAATGTGGTTAATAACTAAATTTTGTAAACTAGAATTGAAAAAGACTCTAGGGCAGTTGGTTTGTGTGTGCGTGTGTGAGGTGCTATAAAGGTTGAGTGGGTAGAGGTCAGGGGTTCGAGCCTTGCTCACCCCTGACTTCCCTACTCCCTTATTTTTTCTTTTTGAAAAACTTTAAAAACAAAGTTATAAATAAGCTGAAAACTAACAACTTTAAAACTTAAAATTATTTTTGAAAAGCTATAATAAGCTTAGAAAATGAGCTTAAAAATGACAGTTTGCTTTTTTTTAAACTAAGTGAATTTTGGCTTAACTTTTTGGCTTTTTAAAACATAATAAGCAATGAAAAAGGGAAAATAAGCTTAAGCAAATAAAGTTCTAAACCTAATAAGCATGAGCAAACAATAATAAGCAAAGAGGATGAGCTAAAATAAGCTAAAATGACAGGATTACTTAAAAGGACTTCTACTAAAAAAAAATAAGCTAAAAAGCAAATAGGCTCTAATAAGCTATATCCTAAGGTCAAATGAGCTACCAATATCTTAAAACTAGCCTAATAAGCACTTGGAGAAAAGATAAACAAAAGAAACAAGCTGATAAGCACATAAAAGCCAATAAGCTAAATCCTAGAAACTGCCCATCAAACAGCCTAATGGGGCATTTTAGGGCTTAATTTTAAGCAACCTATTGGATCCTTATGAAAAAAAGACTTGTATATTCTTAAAGCATATCCTCCAAAGTTCCTAAATCAACAATTAATAAACAGTTTGAAACAAAATTAAGCTGTGAAAAAGCCATTTGAAATAGCTAACCATACTCAGTATATGCTGAGTTTGGTTTTCATACAAAGTCAAAGTAGCTTATGCAGGCTTGATTTTAAGCGAGAAAAATTAGTTAAGAATGTAAAACAAGCTTGAACAGCTAAACACCATACTAAGACCTACTTGTGCAAGAAATTTCAACTTCTAAAACCTAGTTTAACTTATCTAAATTTTGAATTGAAAAATGTTGTTTAAAACCTTGAAAACAAAAAAAAACTCTTTGACAGTCTTTGACAAGAACAAAACTAAACCACAAGAACTTGACTATTGCATTTGACACTTAAAAAGAACACATAAGCAACATTCAAAGGTTGGTTTAAACAATCTTATCAAATAAGCTATTAAAACTGTTTTGCCACCACAGTTTAACACACCCTTTTAGAAAAAGACTTAACACAAACCTTAAAACTTTAAAACTTGAAAAAATAGATCAAAAACAACTTACAAAGGGGTGTCAAAGATAGCCAAGTGACCCAAAAGGAATTTTAAACCATTTTGACCCGTTTGACCT
>BQNB010126366.1:1853-15262 GCA_026074375.1 Tanacetum coccineum
GTAAGAGAGGTGTTGGTGCATGGGAAGGTTAAGACAAAGAGGTCACTATCCCACTTATGCATGCATAAGTTTCAAATTAAAATGAAAAGATTCCATGGGAATTAATTTAGAGTGTGTATGCATGTGTTTTGAGTAGAGGGGGAGGGATGAACGAAATTTTTGATTTAAGAATGTGAGATGGACGATAACTAAAGTTTACACGAAAAGATTACGGGTTTTCGGGGTTCCGTTTGATCAAAAACGCGAAAAACGCAATTTAAACGTTAAAGCGTAAAAATAAATACCGAGGGTGATCGTAAACTACGAAACACTTAGAAAAGATAAAATAACTCATATAATATCTAAACTTATCAAAATCCAAAGTCAGAACGCGTCTGATGACGTTTTTCAAATTTACGCGGGTTACCTTCCCGGTAAACTGCCGGATTTAAACGTAACGTATAAAAGTCAAAAATAATTGTCGGAAAAGTTTAAAATATTGACCTGAAATTTTTAGGGTGTGACATTCTTCCCCCGTTAAAGAAGCTTTGTCCTTAAAGCTTAAGACGTGGGTTCAGGATTAACGAAAAGGTGGGGGTACTTTTTCTTCATTTGGTCTTCGCGCTCCCAAGTAAACTCGGGCCCTCGTCTCGAATTCCTACGGATCTTCACGATTGGAATGCGGCTCTGCTTCAGCCGTTTAACTTCTCGATCCATAATTTCAACTGGTTCCTCAATGAAATTAAGCTTGTCATCAATCTGGATCTCATCCAACGAAATAGCTAGTGGTTCGTCTACGAAACACTTCTTCAAATTGGAAACATGGAAAGTGCTATGAAGTTGACTTAATTGCTCTGGGAGTTTAAGTCGATACGCAAGTGTTCCTAACCTATCAAGAATTTTAAAAGGTCCAATATAGTGAGGGTTCAACTTCCCCCGTTTACCGAAATGTATCACCCCTTTCCACGGTGACACTTTCAACATGACCTTATCTCCAACCTCAAACTCCAATGGCTTACGTCTCCTGTCGGCGTAGCTCTTCTATCTATCTCGTGCAGCTTGAATACGCTTCTTGATCTGAATGATCTTCTCAGTTGTTTCATGAACAATTTCTGGACTAGTGAGTTGAGCGTCTCCAACCTCAGCCCAACAAATAGGCGATCTACATTTTTGGCCGTAGAGAGCTTCAAACGGTGCAGGCTTGATACTAGTGTGATAACTATTGTTGTAGGAGAACTCCACCAAAGGTATGTGTCTATCCCAACCTTTCCCAAAATCAATCACACAAGCATGTATTATGTACTCCAAGGTTTGGATGGTTCTCTCACTCTGACCATCAGTCGATGGATGGTAAGCCGTGCTCATATCTAATTGAGTACCTAGGGCTTCGTTCAGTGATTTCCATAAATGAGAGGTAAACTTACTGTCTCGATCAAAAATAATCAAAACCGGCACTCCATGTCTCGAGACCAAGTATTGTCTCGTCAACTTCTCCATTGATTCGGTTTCCTTCATTGGTAAGAAATGAGCAGACTTTGTGAGTCGGTCTATAATTACCCAAATTGTATCTTGACCAGACGATGTCTTTGGCAACTTAGTAACGATGTCCATAGTAATGTTCTCCCACTTCCATACTGGGATCACAGGTTGAACCAACAAACCAGATGGTTTTTGGCATTCGGCCTTGACTTTGGCACAGGTCAAACATTTACTGACGTAGGTGGTAATCTCAGCCTTCATATTCGGCCACCAATACAGCTTCTTTAAATCTTGGTACATCTTGTCTGATCCAGGATGTATCGAATACTTTGACTTATGCGATTCATTCATAATTAACTCTCTTAAGTTACCTCGACAAGGTATCCAACTTCTCCCATTCAAGCATAACGTTCCATCAGCACGTTGCTCTAGCTTCTTAATCATACCACCTAAATCTTTGGTTCCATAATTCTCTTCCTTTCTCGCCTCAACTTGAGCGTTTAAAATTTACGCGGGGAGGTTTAGACCAATCTTTAAAACTAAGGCTCGAACTCGTAGTGGCTTATTATGTTCCTTTCGGCTCAAGGCATTTGCCACCACGTTCGCCTTTCCTGGATGATAATGAATTTCACAGTCGTAGTCACTCAACAATTCTAACCATCTACGTTGTCTCGTATTCAATTCTTTTTTACCAAGAATATGTTGCAAGCTCTTATGATCGGTGAACACAATGCATTTCGTGCCGTATAAATAGTGTCTCCACAATTTGAGAGCAAACACCATAGCTCCAAGTTCTAAGTCATGTGTAGTGAAATTCTTCTCATGAATCTTAAGTTGGCGTGATGCGTAGGCTATGAATTTTTCCCTTTGCATCAAAACTGCGCCCAACCCTTTACGAGAAGCATCACAGTAAACCACGAAGTTTTCACTACCTTCGGGTAATGATAAGATCTATGCACTACATAATTTCTGCTTCAACAGCAGAAATGCAGCTTCTGCCTTTTCACTCCAATCAAACCTTATGTTCTTCCGAGTCAACTTTGTCATAGGTTTGGCAATTTTTGAGAAACCTTCGATAAATCGTCGGTAATAGCCGGCAAGACCTAGAAATTGATGAATTTCTGTTGGAGTCTTCGCCCAATCCTTGATTGACTCAATCTTAGCTGGGTCCACGTGAATACCTTCACTATCAATCACGTGACCAAGGAATTGTACCTTCGACAGCCAAAATTCACACTTTGAAAACTTGGCATACAATTCTTCCTTCTTAAGCAACTTTGATGTGTCGTTGTGTGGTGTATATTTTATTGATTCAAGTTTTAAATTTATATTTTGTCGACTCAACTAAAAACAACACTTTAACGGGCAGTGTACCCGATCGGTAGTAGTTTCGTGGTAAGTAGGGTGTCGATCACTGAGAGCGAGGTTAAATCTATCAATTTAATTAATATCTTGGTTATCTAATCTATGTTAATTCTATTCTAATCTAAACCTATGTTAAACCTATGTCAGTCTAAATCCTAATTCTAATGTGAAAAGGGAGGTTTTCAGCCTGAGAGACTGGCACGGTTTAGTTGGTGACTACAATCAAATCAAGACACTGTTACCCATGCAAGCTAATAGACAAAAGATAAAAAAGCGGTCGAACCTAAAAAGAAACTGTATTAACCCATTATTAATCGGATTAGAACGTTGGTTCTTTAATTGAGTGTAATGATTTCAACCCCCTTCTCTCAAGGTGGCATATAATTCCTTAAGACTTAGGCATTACATAATCCTAAGACCTAAATTCTATCCACAATTAAAGATCCGCATAAAGCATTCTTATGATTTTGCTGATTATAATCTATCTTAGGGAATTATAGAATGGTGATCTTGTAAACCCTAACCATAAAGACTTACCCATACACTTAATGTCAATCTATACACTAGTAGTCCACTTGTCCAACTATCCAATGGAATCAGAACATTATTTGTTGAATTATCTAGGTCGCCTGCTAGTCAACACGATCATTAAACCATCGACAATATCCAATTAACTAGTTAAGCCCGAAGTGTATCTTAGACACAAAGACTTAGAAGGACCTACCTTGTGTAAACTATTATTCTAGATGTATAAATTACTATATGGAGAGCTATCCCAAACTCTAGATCCGCTTGGTCCACTTTGCTAGATCCAGTTGAATAATAGATCGCATACAAAAGCATGTAAACAAGTATAAATTGACAAACATAAACAAGCACTCAACGATAAATCAAGAAATAGATATAAACCAATACCAAACATTCAGATCTTCATAATAATGGCTAATACCCGAAGGTATTAGCCTTTAAGACGCATAAAAATACAAGAGAATAATAAGCCAAGTAAAGTTAATAACTAACCGAGTTAATGAATGATACCAAAAACTGAACTAATACTAAAGTATATGAAATTACACGATGTCTCCTATGGAACTGAATACGTTGCTCGACCTTTTCTGCTCTTTTCTCCTCTAAAAATCAAATTTTATTGGTTTATGGTATTGAGAATAAAATGAGTTAGCACACTTAAAACGTGTTTTTTGAGTGTGTCTATTGATAAGGCGGGAAGTCAGTTAGATACGCGTATCCATGTATTGATAACGGCGTATTGGGGAATTTTTCTTCTGAGTAGGGACCACGTTTGAATATCTTCCAGATTATTATATTGATTCCAATCTTGAATACACATATTTCTCTTCATTCATTTTGTGTCTTTGAGAGTGCAGGCCACGGATACCCAGTATCTTCTTGATGGGATACGACTATTTGGTCTTTAGAATAGTAAATCTTTTTTCAGAATATCTTCATTTAAGTCCAGAATGCGCGCCTTTTTGCTAATTTCACCATTACTCCATAAATGACTATAATTCTTAAATAGAAAATGATTAAGTAACAACTCATTGCAATAATTATACAAAATGGGTTAATAACATGGGATAAATGTTGCTATAAAATAGACGTTATTTATTGTCATCAAATATCCCCGCAACTTGAATCCACTTGTCCCAAGTAGCCTTTAGAATTTATAAATGTATCCCTCAAGGATTTTTCCGTTAATGCAGTTATTCGATCTAATTACAAGTACATAACAAACACCTCACGGAAATGAAGATAAAACACTAAAAATCACTCAACTAATCTATGTGGAACATTGTAACTAATTCACTCAAATTGCGCGGTCGTGACGAGATTCTATCATAGACTTGGCAGGATACACATTCCCACCACTAAAGCCAAGGAGTAACAAGTTTATAAAGGTAAATATGGGTTTTTGTATGGAAAGGTGTACGGTTTGATCATTCTACAATCTTTCACCCGAAGTACCACTCCAATAAGGAAGCTAAAGCACACATACACACCCGAAATGCTGGGATAGACATGTGTGTTTGATCACATCCCCATTCAAATTTAACCAATGATTAGGATGAAGAATGATATAGGGTAGGAACCTTCTAACTTTCACCAAAAGTCATGGAAAACTAGAAGGGGGGTTGAATAGTTTACCGATTTTTAATTTAAGGTTTTAAAGTGTTTGTAAAAATTCTATTCGAAAAAACTTTATGTGAATTCAACACTTGCACAATATGACAATATACTTATCTAAACAATTAATAGGATATAATGAAGAAAATAAATGTAAGACTAAGATAAAGTATGACAATCACACTACAACGCGAGGATTTATAGTGGTTCGGCAACGAAGCACCTCTTCACCCTAATCCACTCCTCGAGCACCTAACTTGAGAGTTTTCTTCACTATGTCAACAAGCTCTCTTTTGGCGGAGAAAACCTTACACAACTTTCGCTTATCTTGATTTTCGACACTAAGCTAGATGTCGAGTTCTAATCTTAGCAAGAACCAATCTACCACAACTTCACAACTTCACTACACAACTTTGCTTCACGACTTGATCACGACTACACAACTTCTTCACACCACTACTTCACCAAGCCACTACTATAATCACACCTAACTAACACTACTAGGAAAGATCACCAAGATCCAACTATACTTACAACAATCACCAAGATCTAACAACTACACAACTTTACAAGATTTACAAATGATTTATAAGTTATGATATGGATGCAATAAGATTGCAACAACACACAAATGTGTAATACTTCTTCACTTGATAGTAGGAAGTATTCTTCTCTTGCACCAAAGGATTTGAGCTTTGATCACTTGGAAACAAAGCTTTATGATTAACTGATCAAAGAATTTTAATGAGATGTGTTGGTTGTTTTTGATCAGAAAAATGAGTGCAAAAGGTGAGAAAATAGTGGAGAAAAGTCCAGTATTTATAGGACAATCTGGAGGAGCGTCTACCTATGGGCGGTCCCCTTAAATAGGTGGCGGTCCCCTTATTTTTAAGGGGGCCGCCCTAGACTGGGCGCTCCCCAGTTTGTCCTTTTATGTAGGGAGAATTTTCTGGAACTTTCTAGCCATTTTAAGTCTAAAAATTTGAATTTCAAAATGTTTATTTTGAATAAAATGTTTCTTTTAATTGTAGAAAATGTTTTGTAATGTTTATAAAAATGTTTACAACATTTTATAAAAGTGTGAGGTTGAATAAAAATTTTCTTTGATCATAAAATGCATTAAGCATTTATTTATTCATACCTTTAAGTGATATAATTTTCGAAATGAAAATTTACTACTAATTACTTGTTTACGTTTAATTTTTACATGAACGTTTTTATATTTTTGATTTATCCAAAACGTAATGATTGAAAAATTATAATGTTTTTTAGGCAAGTAACTCTTTCACAATTCTCCCCCTTTTGATGATTATTTACAAAATTTTAAACTCATTAAATGTAAATTATTTTTTAACAAGTATTTAGTGAGTTTTATGTCATTTCTCCCCCTTTTTGTAGAATCAAAAAGGCATCGTCGAGAATTGCTAGTAAAATCAACGGAATAAATGCTCCCCCTTGATGTGTGCTCCCCCTCGTTCGAGGGCACCAAGGAATCGAGCTATGGTTTCTTGGATACAAAAACGAGTTAGAACAATACAAATATTTCTAACATGTAGCAAGAAGGAAGGAAAAATATGACAAGTGCAAGCAAACATCAAAGCAAAAGATACTTCATTCATTTAGGACAATGTGTGTGAACCACACACAAGCATACATAAAATGAAAAACAAATATGCTTTAGAAGCATATTAATACATAAAAGAAATCCTAAATAGCCATAGAAGGATTTTTGACTTGCTTGCGACACAAAAGGGTTTGACGATTATTTGTAGGCATATTACGAGATTAGTTGGTTGTTGATGGAGAGTTTGGAGCGGAGGCGGTTGTGGAAGGGTAATCTCTTTGAACTCTAGGTGGTGGATGTGGTCGAGTGAGGAGGAATTCAATCCAATTGATATCCTCACTTAAAGCAAGGAATTGTTTTTGGGTGAAGATGCAACAAGGGCAATACCCAACATGGGTTTCAACTTGGTTAATGTTGAGGGTGTGTGGTAGGTTTGGAGAGTAAGGTGATGAGGGAATGTTGTTTTGTTGTTGTGAGAGATGCATGGCTAAGAGATTTGATAGGTCTTGTAGTTGATTAATGTCATCAACTAGGCTTTCTCTACTTAGAGATAGAGGTGGTGTGTGTTGAGTTTGGTTGTCACTTTGAGGTGGAGCTTGAGTGTGAGTAACATGTGAATTGATGGGTGAGATGGGAGATGGAGGATGTGAGACAACTTGTGGTGATGTGGGAGTGTCCTTAATGTAAGGATTTAGTAATGCTTGATTGGGGTGATTGTTTTCTTGAGATGGTTCATGGTGAGGAGTGAGTGGTTTTGGCATTGGTGTAGGTGAACTTACATTGAGCTCATTGGATGTGTTACAAGGGTTTAGTTTCTTCCTCCAAATGGGTTTCACACTCATTTTGGCTACCCTTGATGGTTTGGATGTGGGTTTGTTAGGAGATGTCATTGGTGAGGATGATTGTGATGATGATGGTTGAGAATGTATTTATAGTGGAGGAAAGGTTTAAATTAGGAAGAATGAACATTTAAAGGATCAAATCCAAGAAATGTTTGTGAATTTAGGGAAACAGTAGCTAAGTCTAGAGGGTATTTGGTCAAAAAGGGATGAAAATACTGTTCTACCCGTGATTTGCTAGGCCGGTCCCCTTAATTAGGGGTCGGTCCCCTTAAAATTAAGGGGGCCGCCCTTTATGAATTAAGGGGGCCGCCTGCTGCTATTTCCCAGATTTCCCAAAAATCGATTTTTCTTAAAATTTTGTGTGAGGGTTTCTGTTTTGGTGGTTAATTTGCAGCAAGTCCATCCTTTTATGGCAATTAAGATTTTTTAGCACATAGCAATTAAGCATTCAACATTCTACATATATATGACAAGTTGTAGGATAAAACTATTTCACATAATTTTGGCATATAATCATATATGAATTGAAGACCAAAAGAGTGAAGAGCATATAAAATAGTAACTAGATATAATGCACAAAACCCCTATATTATTGTTTTGTAATCTAGCTCCTTGCTAGTTTTTGTTTCTAATAATATCGCCGTTCCAAAAAAAAAACATCATAGATGACCAAAAGACAAACCAATTTTAATATAATCACTTTTGATAAAGAGAAATGCTACACCCACACCTTTTTTACATAAAAAAAATCCACACTCACATGTGGCAAGTGACGTGGACCAATATAATTGTATTAAATTTTCTCTTTTTTACTTTCACTCTCAATAATTAACTTACACATGTGAGTGTGAATTTTTTTATGTAAAAAAGGTGTGAGTGTAGCATTCTTTTTTGATAAAATAAAGGCATATATTAACATTTTTTTGCAACATGTTTTTAAATTTCTTCCACCATTTAAAAACACTATTTAACTTACGGGTTTAAGACTGTGGTTAGCAAAACTCTTAACTCAAACTGTTTGATAAAATCTTTATTTCTCTTAGCAAGTTGTAATCAAAATAAAAAACAACTCAAAAACACCATATATTGCATACAATCAACCTCCCTCTGTGCTCTTTTATGAATTACAATAAGACTACTCTTCAACTGAGTTATAGCCAAACAATTACAAAAGACTATGATTGTTCCCCACTAGGTGGATTCCAATCTATCCTCACTACAAAACACTTAGACACTCATAATTCAAGATCAATTATGATTGAGCTTGACTACAAGACTAAAGACTTAGTTATCAGAATGATAACTAATTAACAGATGAACAAAGAGATGAACAAAACAGACGAAACCAGAGAGAGTATACAATGAGATATCAAAAAACTGAATGAAACCCTAAGAGATGATAAGCTTAAATAGGCTAGCTATTTACACTTAAAACCCTGAAGAAAGGTCCAGCTTCTAGACTCCTTATAAACTCTCATACAACAACACAACTTTGAATAAGGCAAAACCAGCCCCTCTAACTTATTGACTTGATATTTGAACACCCCCCCTCAAGCTGATGTGTCAGCATCCTGCTTGCCTTGACTTTTCTTCAGCTTATTATTCACAACACCTTCTCCTGCAAACATATCAAAAAGACCAAGATTTCTGCAAAACAATCTATGTTGCACAACCCCAAACACTTTGTAAACATGTCTGCAGTTTGAGAATCAGTATGAATTTTTAAAGTTTTAATAATTCCTACAGACACCTTTCTCTAACTATATGAACATCCAATTCAAAATGTTTAGTTTTTTCATGAAACATAAGGTTTGTAGCAATTTGAATAGATGAACTATTGTTATAGAACAATGGAACAGGATATAGATTCTTCAAACCAAGACTATGAAGCAAATTTCTTAACCAGATTATCTCACAAGTAGTAGAAGCAAGACTTCTATACTCTGCTTCAGCAGAGCTTCTAGATAGAGTAGCTTGTTTCTTACTTTTACAAGATACAACAGAAGTTCCTAAAAACACACAATACCAGTCACATACTTCCTAGTCTTAGGGCCTTTGGCCCAGTCAGCATCAGCATATGCTCTAAGTCTTAAGTCATAACATTTGTTAAACTATAAACCAAGACTAGGAGATCCTTTCAAATACCTCAAAACCCTCAAAGCAGCCTTAAAGTGAGACTACAAAGGACTATGCATATGTTGACTAAGACAGTGCACAACATAACTTATATTAGGTCTAGTATGAGTGAGATATGTAAGTTTTCCCATAAGTTTTTGATAAATTGTAAATTTTTTAAGATACTTATCTTTATCAGTTTCAACATGATTTAAAACAGTATTTTCTAGAAAAGGAATATCTACGGGTTTAGCAGCCAATAATCCATATTCACGTAACAACTCCAAACAATACTTTCTTTGAGTCATACATAAACCTTTATCATTTTTAAGCACTTCAATACCGAAAAAATATTTCAACTCACCTAAGTCTTTAATAAGAAACTAAGAACTTAAAGAGTTTTTAAAAGACTTTATTTAAACCTCATCATTACCCGTGATAAGAATATCATCAACATATACTAACATAGCAACAAACAAAGCACCTTTCTTTTTCACATACAAGGAATAATCAAATTTACTTTGTTCAAAACCATGCTCAATCAAGGCAGTGGTTAACTTTGCATTCCATTGTCTTGGAGCCTGTTTTAAATCATACCAAGACTTGATTAATTTGCACACTTTATGCTTATTATTACTTTTATAACCCTCAGGCAAAGTCATATAAACATCTTCTTTTAAGTCACCATACAGAAAATCATTGTTAACATCCAATTGGTAAAGAGGCCAAGAATCACAAATAGCAATGTTAATCAAACATCTAACAGTAACCATTTTAACCACAGGACTAAATGTTTCATTATAATTAAAGCCTTCCCTTTGACCAAACCCTTTTGCTACAAGTCTAGCTTTATATCTTTCAACCTCACCAGAGGTTGTATACTTAATTTTCCAAATCTATTTACTCTCAGTAGGTTTTCTACCGAGAGGTAAATCACATTCAGTCCATGTATTATTTCTATTAAGAGCTTCAATTTCATTATTCATAGCCTCTACCCAATTAGGATGAAATAAAGCATCTTTTAAACAAGTAGGTTCAACAGATTTATTCAAAGTAGTAGCAAAACATAGAATGTCACCTTTTAGCTTAGAATAGCTCACATATTTTTCAATACCATACTTAACATTAGAACTAAGCACATAATCATTTAATTTCATAGGCAACTTAGACTGTCTAGAAGAGCTTCTTATACCAGGTGTCTACACATCATCTAGATTATCACTCAATTGAGTAGAACTAGGATTATTGCTTAGAACATTGACCTCAGACCAATTTTGGTCATCAATTTGGGTTGCAAATTGCCATCCTTCCTGATACATACCTTGTGCAAAATTTGCAGTATCAGTGAAAGGTTGCAAACTACCATCCATAACTAATGTATCTTTCCCATCATCATTGGGACTTTGAATGTTTTTATTATCATAAAACTTCAAGTGATCAACTTCACTTGTATTTTCTACATCAGTTATATCACAAGTTTTTTGTTTAAATGGAAAAATATTTTCATAAAATCTTACATCTCTAGAATAGAAAACATTTTTAGAATCTAAACTTAAAAGTTTATATGCTTTTTATCTGTAAAGTAACCAATAAAAACATATTTTTCAGACCTAAAAGATATTTTATCATAATTATTAAGAATTGTAGAAAAACAAAGACAACCAAAACACCTCAAGTGGGAAAGATTAGGTTTTTTTTATAGACCAACTCAAAAGGAGATTTACCATTTAAAACAGATGATGGTAGTCTGTTTATAAGATACACAGCAGTTAGAACACAATCAGACCAAAACCTCAAATGAATTCCCCCTAAAACATAAGACTTCTTGCTACATTGAGCAAGTGTCTATGTTTTCTTTATGCTATTCCATTCTTTTGTGGAGTATGGGCACAAGAAGTTTGATGAACAATTCCCAAATCACAAAACAAAGTGTGTATTTTTTATTAACAAATTATGTCCGATTATCAGACCTCACAGTTTTAATTTTTATATCAAATTGATTATGAATCAGCTTGATATAATAAAAACATCAAATACTTCATCCTTAGTCTTTACTAACGATACCCATATAGCCCTGGAATAATCATCAACAATAGTCAAAAATATTTGAAACCTTCTCTGCTAGGAACTCTATAAGGGCCTCACAAATCAAGATGAACAAGTTCACCCAGTGTCTTAGATTTGTGATCAGATAAAGGAAATGGCTCTCTAGTTTGTTTAGCCCTATGACAGACTTCACACACAGGCACATAAGTATCTTTAGAAATATTAAAATTATTTTTAAGAACAAACAATACTTGGTCAGCAGGATGACCAAGTCTATTGTGCCACAACAACTTAGACACATAAAAAGACATAACCATATTAAACTTACCAATATAACACTTATCATCCACATTAAACATATAAAGACCACCAGTTTTACTACGAATCCCCAAGACTTCCTTTTTTCTAATCCTGGATATAACATGTATTTTCATCAAAACCAACAAACATCTTACTATCTCAAATCAACTTATAGACAGATAAAAACTAAACAATAGCCAACTAAGACACCATACAGAACAACATTATTGGTTAATTTTAAATTTCCCACATGACTAATGGTAGTTAATGTACCATTAAGATGCCCAACAGTTATTTTAATTCAGGTATATCCACAACATTAGTCATACCAATAGTAGAAATAGTTAAATGTTCATTAGCACCAGAATTAATTATCCATCCCCAAAAATAGTATTAACATTTAGACTTAAATTAGCAAAAAAGTATTTAGAAAAATTAATGTTGAACCAAATGTTGCCATTGAAAAAAAGCTTTACCTGCCATATTGGCATGAATACTAGAAGAAGGAGTTTCATTGATCAAAGAGAGAAGTTTCTGCATCTGTTCAGAAGTAAAACCATAAGAAGGGTTTCCAGAACATATTTTTTCATTTTGCTTAAGATCAGCATTAGCATTAAACCCTTGTTTTACAGGATTAGAATTAGAAGACCTTTTAAACCCATTAGGAAAACCGACCAATTCAAAACACCTATCAATAGTATGACCAATTTTACCACAGTGTTTGCAATTAAGATTTGGGTTAGGTCCTCTATTACTAGGCAAATTTCCTCTGGTGTTATTATTAGAATTATTATAGCCTCTTCTATTATTATTATTAGAATTATTACTGTTAAAAGATTTAGCAGCAAAAGAAGTAGCATTTAGTTTAGACTCAGTAACACCAGAGGATTCATAAACCCCTCTATGGGATTCCTCTCTAGACACAACAATATATGCATCTTTAACCTTAGGAAGAAGCTCTCTTGTAAGAAGAGAACTTCTAACAGGCTGATAGCAATCATCCAAACCCATTAAGAATTGCATCAGCTTCATAAGTTCCTGATGCAATCCTAATTCCTTACTAGCATCACAACTGCATTTAACCTCACAAGCACATTTAGGTAGTTTAGTCAAAGCATCAAACTCTCTCCAAAGAGAGTTAAGTCTATGATAATAATCAGCAATAGAGGCACCACCTTTAACAGTATTAATTTTTAAAGCAAATTATATACCACAAATCCATCAACCTTATCATATGTTTCATTTAATTCTCTTCAAATAGTAGTAGCATTTTCAAAATAAACCAATCCCATATAAACATGTTTGAGAAACAACATTCATAATCCAGGTTAAAACCATAACATTTCATCTATCCAATTAAGTAGATAATATCTCACTAGTAGCAAAAAATTCCTTTAAACAAGACCCATCAACAAAACCAAATTGGAGGGTCAAGGTGTTAACCGAACCCGTTTGCACCCTCTTAACAATTAAACAATGAATCTCAAAGAACGAAGACTTAGAGTGCTATAGAGATTGCGGAATAACCAAATTTAACCACATGCACTCTTGATTCACTTAGTCAAGAGCTACAAATG